>ML777700.1:559590-570444 GCA_009831015.1 Picea engelmannii | reverse complement strand
GATCAGATCATGGATACACAGATCAAGCACACCTGAAAACAAAGGATACCGCTATATCGAGTTGTCAAAGCAGGCCAACTCCTTCACCAAGGAAAATGGCTCACCAAGGACCAAGTTTAGCAGAAGTTTCCTCATCTCATGGAGGAACTCAATGCAATGGGGACCATTGCTTCCTAAGGGGGGAGGAATGATATAGGTGGATATTGGTGGCCACCCACCTATTCCACTTGGACCCCCACCATTTCTTTTTTCATTTTTTCAGTTTTCGCACAGTTTACTATTTTTAGCAGTTGTTTCGGGTCCTGAACTTCTGGGGCCATTTTGAGGCCCTAAACGATGTTTTTTTTTGGTACATTGTTGTCGCAAAATACCATCTAACGATGCTATTTTTTCTTGAGCGTTGTAGGCCTCGGATAGATCTTTCCAACGAGCTATCATACGCCTAAAACAAAGATCGTATGAAAAATTTATGACCCCAGGAAGTTGATGCACCAACTTACCCAAACGGGGCCCACATGACTTTTGGCGCTTCATCTCCCAGGGTTAGGTTTTTGGATGTCTAGGAATTTTGGCATTCCCGTTTATTGTAAAAGGGCCTTCAGAGCCTCATTGTAATCATCTTCTCACGTATGTGAGTAGCGGCCACATCTCTTCTCAGAGATAAGCTACCAGCGCCCTAGCTAGTTTATTTCCATTCTATCTGTAAGCATATTTCAGTCATTTGTTATTAATGAAATGAAGTCTTATTTCCGCTGCATCTCTGTGTTTATTTGTATTTCTGTATTTCATTGTGTTCCTACATAAATCCGAATCATTTTGGCACATGGTCTTGTGTAAGGGTTTATGGTATTTGGTTTATGGAGAGTATGGTGTATTGCTAGAGATATCTTGTTGGTTAACCTTGTGATATTGTGCATATGGTTAAGAGTTGACTTGATGATTGATATTTGTGAGTATATCATGTTTGGATGATGAGATTGATGATACTATTTGAGGTGATAGGTTGTGTTGTGCATAGTTGATGCACATGTCTTAGTATAGACTGTTGATACAATTTGATAGATTTCTCTTTGTATACAAGATGGGTCTTGTACTTCAGGGTTGGATTGCTCACATCTCAGTTGGCATTGAGATATATAGGGTGGGTCTTGCAATTGAGAGTTAGTTCTCTCTTTGAGTTGGTTCTCTTTTCATTTGGTGCTGATAAAAAATGGGATTGTATTCTCCTGTAACATATAATACAAAAATCTTAAACATATATCTTGTGCTCTTTGTGTTCATTATCATGATGGTTCAAATTTCTTTATTTTTGATGTATGTTGTTGAGATATGTTTACTTGCAAGAAACTAAGTGTGAATGGAACTAATGAGTAAATGGTGATTTCTAACTAAAGTTTTAAAAGAAGTGTAAAAAGATCCTCACACTGATTCACCCCCCCTCTCAATGTGGTCAGTGTGTCCAACAATTGGTATCAGAGTCGGCCATCATTATAAGCATTACAATATTGAAGGATATCCATGTACACACAAGTGGAAGAAGGTTGTGTGGAATCATCTAACTGTTATCTTATAGATGAAGAGGAATATTTGTTGAAGCTCAAAGATATTTTTTTAGATTTGTTAGAAGATTATCAATATAATTTTGATCCCGATTTTGATCTCGATGAATACATTGAGGAAGACCTAGAAAAATACCAAAGGCATACCATGGCACTAAGACAAATACTCATGAAACAAGGAGAAAATATCAAGAGACTAAAGATTGATATAATGAATCAAGTAGAAGAAAATAAGAAGGTAGATGATGAGCTTAGCAAAATCCTTGAATTCAATGTCAATCTAAACACCCAAATTGATAAATCAAAAAGTTTCATGAATAGATCAACAATCTTGGATGAAATCTTGAATTTTCAAAGATCACCTAATGATAAATCAGGTCTTATATACAAGAAGGAAGTTGCACACTTTGAAGCTAGCACTTATAAGAAGCATGAGGAAAGTCCTTCCTTTTCAAAAGGTGGAAGAAAAGATGCAAGTCAAGTACCTACAAAAATAAAGGAAACCTTCATAAGAACAAAGAAAAATATACATCAAGAAGCCATCCCTACACCTAAAAAAAAATTAGAAGAGAGACACCTTCAAGGTGGACACCAAAGCAAAGGTATGAAAATGTTTTTCATGGTCACTGCTTCTCATGTAATGAATATGGTCACAAAACTTTGGATTGTAGACATTATGAAAAGAAATATGTTGGAAAGGTTTCATAACACCCTAATATGTTGGAGATGTAATCAAATGGGACACATTGCTTCTCATTCTCACACCATGAGATGTTACAATTGCAGTGGGTTTGGCCACAAACCTCAGGATTGTTGGAATTCAAGAAGACAGTTAATGAGGAATGATTCACATATCATGGAAAGAAGAGCACATGTAACTTGGAAGGAAGACAATGTTGAAATGATGGAATCTCAGAGTACAAGTACAGAGAAACCAGGACACCTTCAGAATTCAATGAAGGAGACTAAACAACCAAGATAGAATGGAATCCATGAGGCAAGATCAATCCTTACATTTTTTGAGGCATACACAGGTTCCTATGGAATAAGTCACATATATATGTGGGGTGATATATAGAAAGGTCGCATACATACATGAGCTAACTGAGGAGCAAGTCACGTACCTGTGGGAAAAGACTCAAAAGGAGAGGTGTGCATATGAGTTGCAGCATGGTTTAATGATATAACTATGTTTTGAAAATTCTAACATGGTTTGTTGCAATTTTTCATGATTATATGATTGCATGTGTGTTTGATGTATGTATGGTGATGAAATATGGTTGAGTGTTCAATATTATACTTGAGGTGTATCTTGGATGCATGGTACAAAATTTAGTTTATGGCGTGATGCACTCTTGATAAGGTATATTGTTGGTTATGTTATCAATGATGTTATGGCACCTTGTCTATGAGATATATCATGATAATGTGAGGCTAGCTAGATATATATCATGTTCTATTCTGGGACACTCTTAGTACATGTTTATAGGTACTATTGGTTGCTTAGTACTTGTTGTAGTGAATATATTTTGAGGTAGATATGTCATGGTACATGGATGGTCCATATGTGATCTCCATTGATATATATTATGATGTATTGTTAAAGGAATATTTGTTGGATGTCTTGGTGCATGCATTTGGCATGTGGATGTGCTACATATTGGGACATTTAGTTGATGAGTTGATGAGGTGGTTATGTTGTACATCATTGATGAGTCATAGCTTGATCTATAGTCGATGAATCATTGGTACATAATTGGTACATTGGTTGAGTAACTTTCTAGCAATATGATTGGCACATGGTTTGTGGTTGATATGTAATACATGTATGGGAACACATATTGATTGTGGTTCATCTTGTTGAGGTTTGGTGCATGGTTTATGAACTTTCTTTGATACATGATATTTGGTATGATATAGTTGATATTCTTGGTTGATATATTGATGGTTGAGATACATGGTTGTGGCACTTGGTTCATGGTAGATACATATCATTAGTGATATGGCACTTGTTTGAGGCACATGATTGGCATGTTGGTAGAGGCATATTCTTGGTACACAGTTAGCACATGTTCTTGGAATATGGTTGATACACTCCATTGATGATATCTTATGGTATATTGTATGGTATTGATGTACATGGTTGATGTACATGGGTGTTGTGCATGCTTTCACACAATATGGCATAGAATGTACATGGTTTATTCTTTGTTCATGATTATCTATTCATTGTTGACATATATTTTGCTTCATGATGTATGGTATGACACACATTTTATGCATGGTCAGGTCAAAGGATAGTCATATGAAGAGTAGATCATTATTGAATCTTGAGCAGTTGATCTATGTTTCGGTTGAACAATAGCATTTGCAGCAGAAGCAGATTGTAGTGGTAGAATAGTATTCATCTTGCAGAGAAGAAAGGGGGAGACATACCCATATGGGGAGTTATTATTCTTCCCATGATTGGTTGCAACAACATGATTCTAGGAGGAGATATGATTGGAAGCCATGCCATCAACATTGCATCATAGTGATATCCCTTGTCCAAAGGGGGAGAGATTATTCATAAGAACCTCAAAGGCATCCAAAAAGACGGAGAATCCCCAAGGAGAGAACTACTCTTTGTCATTGATTTCAAAGGGGGAGAGATAGTCACATTGATGTGGTGAGATGAACATTGATGAGGAGCAATGATCACAAAGGGAGCATGAGCATTACCATATCCAAGTGTTTCCATAAATGATTGGTGTTGACATCAATGTTGATGTTTCCATCAATGCCAAAGGTGGGGATTGTTGTACTATGTTTTCATTCATGTCAAAGGATTGATTCCAAAGGGTTGATGTCAAGTATTTTCATAGTGATGTGTTTGTACCATTGATATATTGATTATTGGTTATATGGTCATTTATGTAATTTTTTTCAAAGGGTTGATTTCAAGTGGTATCATAATGATGTGTTGATATTAAAGGGAGTTGTATAATTGATTTCATGTCATGGTTGATAGGAAGAACGAAATGGATAAACTTCAAAGTGGTCCCCTTATGGTGAAATCCCTCATGGAAAGATTCTCTTGGATACATTTCTCAAAGTGGTCCCCTTATGGTGAAATCCCTCATGGGAAGATGCTTTGTTAAGTAAAAATGGTTAGGTGGTTGAGTATCCCAACAATGTGGTTAGGGAACCCAAGTTTGATTGAGGAATAATGTAACGAATGTCAGTAAATTTGCAGGAGAAACTATTCCAGATGGATAGTATATGCCATGCCATTTCCGGTGATATGAGGAACATCATATAACTCCTCACAGTTAGAGAATTATGGCCATGTGAAGTTGGATAACCCTCATGAGTTATATAGAAGCCTCTAGAAGGTCAAAGAAATCAAATTATTCTAGAAGCTCCTAGAATAAGATTGACGAGTCAAAGTGGTTAGTCATGGATTAAGTGGTTGCAACAAGGAAACAATTAAAAATAAATTATTTGAAACTAGAAGTGGAGAGTTTACTATTTGTGGATAAAGTGGTTGTAAGTGGACAAAGTGGTTAGAAGCGGGTTATCCCCAAAAGAAGGAAGTAGGGTAAGTTGGTTAGAAGATAACCCCTAGAGGAAGCTACTTGGAGAAGTATAAATAAGAGAGAAAGGGTATCTTATGAGTATGATATTTGAGCATATTGAATATCCATTTGTGAAAGGTTATTTGGGAAGATATTATTGATAGAGAAAATTCACAGCAAAAAAATCGTTGTAGAAGAATTGCAATAGACGAATGAGGGCAGAAGGATCGTGGCAACAAAATTGTGGCAGCAGAACCACAACAAAAAAATTGTGGTAGAAAAAACCCAGCAGCAGAATCACGGCAGCAGAATTGTGGCAGCAAAACCATGATAGCAGAATCATGGCAGCAAAACTATGACAGCAGAATCGTCACAGTAGATTTGGCGGCTACAAAAAGTTGGCAGTTCCTGAACCACGCCAGATTTGCATATTGGAATTGTTGTAATTGTTGCATGGTATAGTATAAGTCTTTATGATTTCTACAAGATTAAAGGTATGGTTTTGGCACATGGTCTTGTGTAAGGGTTTATGGTATTTGGTTGATGGAGATTATGGTGTATTGCTAGAGGTATCTTGTTGGTTAACTTGGTGATATTGTGCATATTGTTGAGAGTTGACTTGATGATTGATCTTTGTGAGTAGATCATATTTGGATGATGAGATTGATGAGATAGGTTAGGTGACAGGTTGTTGTGATAGGTTGTGTTGTGCATAGTTAATTCACTTGTCTTGGTATAGACTGTTGGTACATTTTGTCATATTTATTTTTATCTACAAGTTGGGTCTTGTACTCGAGGTTTGGATTCCTCACATCTTGGTTGGTGTTGAGATATGCAGGCTGGGTATTGCAATTGAGAGTTGTTGCTCTCTTTCAGTTGGTGCTCTTTTCAGTTGGTGTTGATAAAACCTGAGATTGTAGTATCATGTAGCATATAGTACAAAAACCTTAAACATATATCTGGTGCTCTTTGTGGTCATTATTGTGATGGTTCAAAGTTATTTATTGTTGATGTATTTTGTTGATATATGTTTACATGAAAACAACTAAGTGTGAATGGAACTAATGATTAAATGGTGATTTCTAACTAAAGTTTTAAAAGAAGTGTAAAAAGAGCCTCACACTGATTCACTTCCCCCCCCCCTCTCAGTTTGATCAGTGTGTCCAACAACACTTATTAAGGAGGTTCAAAAATTAAAATAGGGAATGAGTAGCAAATGGAACTAGGAAATGGATGAGTCAAAGGAAGAAGTGAAAAATAAATATGAAGAAATAGGCATATTAAGAAACCATAGTAAAAAACTACTAGATGAGGTTAAGATATTGATAGAAGAAAAGAAGAATTATTAAACTCAAGAAGAAATAAGGATCTTGGATGAATAATCTACCAAAATACTTGAAGAGGAAAATCGCAAGAAGATTGAGGAATCCCTAAATAGTGAAGAGGTAAAATCAGAAATGCAATCTGGAATTGAAGAAGGACATCAAAATTTGATAAATGGGGTGACGTTACAGCTACAAAAGAAGAAAGAAGACAAGATTCAAATAGGTCACCAGAAGATACTTGGAGAAGTTGAAATTCATCTAGAGGATGTACATGCTAAATATCATGTTCTCATCTCCAAGTCTAGATCAATCAAATACCAAGCAAAGAATATATATGATTTCATTGTATCTAAAAATAATATGGATGAATTGGGTGTGCAAAGTGAATGGAAACCATCAATTGTGAAACCATATCGACACCATCATTATCAACAAAGATTTTGAGGAAGAAAAGAAGATAAATATCATCATTATCAAGGAATAATAAGGAATTCATCAATATTCATGGAACATGGCATCAAAAAATCATTCTTCAACAATCTATTATGAAGACCAACAACTACTAAAAATTGGAGAAGTTACAACATCAATACATGGAATCAAATGAAAGAAAAGTATGCAACAAATAGCCATCAAATATTAAGACAAAATATAATTTATTTTGGATGGATAGATCATCATCAATGGAAAGAAGAAATCAAGATCATAAGAAAATGATATTAATTGGTTTCATCACATGTAAATCCTTTAACTTCAAAGCTTTGAGGACAAATATTTTGAAGGAGGGTACTATGATATGACCCCAAGGGGGGAATATATGGGGTTAAATGTATATGATATGAACCCAAGGGGGAGGCATATATCAATTTAAATATACATGTAATGTGTAAATGTATATGTAATAGGGTTGAATTAATAATGAAGGGGCCTCATGTGCAATGTGTGAATAAGCATATATAGATATCATGTATTCATTATTAAGACATGTGAATTGTGATGTATGAATGTATTTGAGTATTTGTAGGAGATTATCCTATTCTTTAAGGAGTTATTGTGTAACTTATCTCTCTTATCTCTCTTGGATTTGTTCTTTGTTATTACCATAACAATTTTCAGATAGGATCCAAGTCTCGGAAATTTAGCGAAGAGCTACATCGCTATGGAAGCATGATAGTTTGGGGGATAAGGTCACATATGGAATCATATGGAAAAATATGGCGGAGTCGTTAAAGGTAGAACCCAGGTGATCGTAGATCTTGAAATGACCCGGGTCAATGGCTAAGGCACATATCGCGCAGTGAAATAGCACAAAGTTTAATTATGCAAAGGAGGGATGGGGAAAACTGTCGTGGTTTCATTCATGGATGCGTGGCACCCTCAGAGGCACATCAGGGAGAAAAACGGTCTACCTAAAATTGTTTTTTCCTACCCCCGATATCAAAAGTTGATGAGGCTCGACGAACCATAGATCATTAATTTTTTCCCAATGCATCTTGTCCTTGTGTTATTTTTCCACTAAGATTTTCAAATTTGTTCACCAGCTCCGTCAAGCTCCAATCACCTAAATCCTTCACCCAATGGATCATCTAAAAATGTCATGTACTCCACGAGTCAAAAGTTGGCAAATATCCCAAGCTTATACCTAGCCTTAATTCTTATCTAAATCCCTTAGTTCCATCACTTCATTCTTTTACCCTTATTTTCATATTCCCGTTGAAAATAAAAAAGTATTCCTTTTATTAAGCACCCTTATCCTATCCACAAATTCATGTGTTAAGCCTCATATGCCCAAAGTCCTTAGAAAATAGAAAACATGGGTTTTTTATTATTAATATAAATATTTAATCCAATATTTAATTTATGGAATCATGTCAAATCATGGGCACGAATCTCAATTTATAATGTGGAAAAGTCAAAGGTTGGATGGAGGGCGCACATACATATCAGGGATTAAAGTAAAGAGGAGGTTAATTATGTGAAGGCGGGCTAAGGAAAACTACTGTGATTTATTTGGTGGACAACATTTCAACAACAAATATGGAATTTCTAATAAATGAAATTCCTCCTCACGATGAAAAGGTTTTATAGAGGAAAGATTCAAGTTTTACAAATTAAAGAAATTAATGTTTATTTCCATGAAAAATATTTAAATGGGAAGATGCATATGAACAAATAATTCTTTATCCAAAGATTTATAGGAGTAAAAGAAGAAGATAAAAGGTATTTTACCAAAGACAGTAAATTGGAAAAAACACACAGTAAATGTTTTTTCATAGTGAAACCGTAAATTGGAAAAACATAACACCAGTAAATGTTTTCCATGTGAAATGGTAACAGTAAATGTTTTTTACAGTGAAATGGTGAATTGGGAAAAACAATACATGGTTTTAAAAGAACCACAGACATGAATTAAATTATGGAAATTTAATTCTACAGGATAGAAAATATTTGGAAATTATTTTTATTTCAAATATATTATTCCCAAATGTTTAATGAGAATATGGATAGATGAAATTATATTTGAAATATTATGAGTGACATTTCAAGGAGAATGTGGCAGAGGAAGGAGCTGGAGCGTCAGAAGAATATGTAGGGATCATGAAACTTTTTTTCTGAAAACTATCATTTGTAATCATTATAGAAGCTAAAACGTTTCATTTCAGTTATTGTAACCGGTTGCACACTGAAGAAACTCAAATTGTATAAGTGTTAGAGGTTTTGAGTGTATTAATGGCGGACAGGAGTGCAAGGGCACAATTCTAGTGGTTCTGGACTCTATTTTAATTTTTCTGGGACTAAATTGAATACATATGCAGAAGCATTTTGAACTCTTTATGAAAAGATTCTAATGGCTATGATATGAGTTTTGTCTTCCTTCATTGTTTGTATTTTATCTGTTCTTTAATTCCATTAACATTTTTGTCTGTTTAAATTGGATAGTCAAAGCCCAAAATTCATCTCTTGATGCTCCCGACTAAAACAATTTGTATTGTGTGTATTTCTTCCTAACTAATTCACAATTCATTTTATTAATTCTCTCATGCAATTACTTGTTTCTCCCCTTTCCTCTTACACTCTGCAAATATTATTTACAACTCAGATTCATTGCCTCATTTAGCCTTTATCCTATGGATAGTTCTATTGCCCAGTCAATGTTTTCATTCATTTTCAGAATTTTGACTCCATAGCCCTGAGTGTCCCTCCTCTTCTTGGCCAACGATTTTATAAAAACCCCCCAAAACAAACCAAATCTAGCCACTGTTCTTTAAAGAAATATCAAGTGACACAGGAGAGACCTCTCTGAGTTGAGCAAGCTAGTGCCTCAACTCTAAATCTAGTTGAAACAATTACCTCTATCGTTTGTCTATCATCCGGACAAAATTTACAGAGTACTAACATTCTGGCGCTTTTGTCGGGGACGAAATTGAAAAATTTTCCCTGGGAAAGAATGACATAGTTGAGTTCTAAGGTCTGAGAGCAGCAGGCACTTAGGCACATATTGGTTGTTTTCCTTCTCTGGCGACTCCACACATCAAAAAATTAGTTTGAAGGTGATTCCACTGGTAGAAGAATCCATAAATTTGAATTTTGACTGGTGACTCCACTCTCAATGCGTAATCCATCTTCCAAAACATCATTGTCGACTCCAATGTCCGAAGATGAGTTCAATATCTGCAAGGTATTCTCCAATGAATCGATCTCATATTCCTGGCATTCCAAATCACATTCCTCACATAAATTGGCAAAAATATTTTCCTAAATTCGAATATGGGAAAGGAAATGATGGTGCCTTGCACTTGATTAGATTTCACATGCACATATGTAAGTTGGGGGTTGAATTTCATTAGGATTGTTTGATGAAAATGTTTATGGCTACTTTAGAGGGGAAAACAAGATTATGGTATGAAGGTTTAAAACAAGGCAGCTTATACTCTCTTAAATATTTCCAAATAACATTCTTTAAGCATTATGGAGAATCTAATCCTTCTGTTGATTAAGGTTGGTTGTCATTGATGTCAACCCTTGAAGAAAGACCCATAGCACAAACGTTTGGGTAATGGACCCAATAGTGTTTGATGTAAATATGACTCATTATTGTTTTTTCATGGTTGATCAGAAGTAAATATGGATGAACTCCAAAGTGGTCCCCTTATGGTGAAAGCCCTCACGAGAATACACTTTGTGCAGTAAGAGAACCCATGCTTAATTATGGAATAATGAGATGAAGAAAAGTGAATTTGTCAGGGAAAATATCCTATATGGATAGTTCTTTTCATGTCATTTCCGATGGTATGTGGAATGTCACATAATTCCTCACGGTTAGAGAGTTATGGCCATGAGAAGTTGGAGACCCCAGGTTTGGGTAATGGACCCAAGTTTGTTTGATGGGTAACGGTATGAGTTATGATATAT
>ML777700.1:521201-545460 GCA_009831015.1 Picea engelmannii | reverse complement strand
AGCCAGAGAATTGGGGAGTTGGAGCTTCCCTCAGGTTGTAGCCTGAGAAACTAGGGGGTTGGAGCCTCCTTCCAGTAGCAGCTGGAAAACAAAGGAAGTTGGTGCTTCCAATGAATGTAATTCTTCAAGACATATAAGAAAAAACATTATGTGGTTTTCTCCCGATTTGGGTTTCCACGTAAAACACCGGTGTACTGTGTATGTGTATGATTGTTCATTTGTTCATTGCTTATTTACTCTGCAGTTATTGGATAATAATGCTTCATTGATATAACACTTGGATTATATGGTTAAATTGCTCTATTAAAAATTCACCCCCCCTCTCAGTAATCCAACAGAGGAAGCAAGAAGATCAGAATCCAAAGAAAGACAATTCTAGCCATGCTTTGATTTCCATCAACTCCTCTCCCGATGATTGGATCGTAGATTCAAGAGAATCACACCACATGGATGACACAAAAGAATTCTATTATTCATTGGATGCATGCAAATTTCCTCCTAATATGATGGGGGACAACTCTCCATTCGAGGTCATCGACAAAGGAAGAATTGAACTCACAAATGGAAGCTTCGAGAATGTGTTGCACGCTCCCAAAATTTCCATCAATATTCTCTTTGTGTATCAAATGAAAAAATATGACACAGGAAAGAGAGTCATATTCACACCTGATGTAGTGGATATCTATGACAAGCAAACCAATTCCAGGTTTGCTACTAGTGAGGTAAATCATCAATCGAGACTCTACACATTTTCTGAATTTATTGAACCAGATTATGCATTAATGCTTACCCATGTTGATGAAAGCAGTAGGATATGGCACAAAAGGTTAGATGATTTAAATTTAAGATATATGCAACAAATTAGAAAGTAGGGACTGGTTGATGGTCTACCTGACATCCACTTCTCCAAAGGAATTTGTGAGGGACGTCTTCTTGGAAAACATTGTCAAGTGAAATTCGACAAAGGAAAGACTAAAAGAGCCTCCTCTCCTTTCTATCTGATCCATAGTGATCTCATGGGCCATTTTCCACATCCATCAATAAGTAAAGCAAGGTATGTGCTCATTTTTGTTGATGATTTCTCACACTTCACATGGATTTACTTTCTCAGGAAAAAATCATAGGTCTTTCAACACCTCAAAGATTTCAAAGCTCTCGTTGAGACACTGTCAGAAAATAAAATCAAAGTCCTCCGAACAGATAACATGGGAGAGTATGTAAACCATGAGATATAGAATATCTTTCATGGGGTAGGGATTCAGTTGTAGCACGCGATTCCCTATACTCCATATCAAAACGGAGTTTCTGAGCGAAAAAATAGATCCCAAAAGAGATGGCATCTTCCATGTTTTTTGCAAGGCCACTTCCATAGAGATTATGGGATGAAGAACTTAATTGTGCAAGCTACATAAAACACTTATTTCCCCATAGATCTATCAAGTATAAGACCCCCTACGAGGCTTGGAGCTTCCTCAAAATGGAAGTGTACCACGTTTGTATTTTCGTTTCACATGCATGGGCCAGGATTCCCTCTAAGAAGAGGAAGGCACTTGATCCACAGAGCACAGAGTGTATATTTGTTGGATACCCTAGCAGTTTGAAGGGATACATAATCATTTATATTTCCTCAGACTGACTCATCATTGAGTGAAATGTCCAATTTGAGGAAAGTGTCTCCCATGTACCTCAACAACTGCATGTAAACATTTTTGTTCTTCCACCTGTCAGAGATAATGAGAATGCACATGTTGGATTTTCTTCAGATGAGAGTTCTGATTCAGAGGATTCAAATGATCCAGATGCAAATTCAGTACATTCATATGTAGATTCAGTGCATGCAGATGCATATGTAGAGTGTAACACCCCGGGTTTTGAACCCCCAATTTAAATAATGTATTGTTATAATGTTGATAGGCCAGAGTGACAAAAAAATTATTAAAAGGCTAGTGTGCCCAAGAAATGTAATGTTTTGATCATTATTAATAATACATACATAGTTGGTTGCTAGACGAACAAGGACTAGATTTATAGGGGGGCTATGATTCCATAAGAGAGGGGGCTCGAGGGGATAAATGTTTATTTCCTATTTTTAATTACCCTTTTGTACAAAGGAGTGAATCAGTTACGTGAGCTTCTTGGGGGAGGCCAGGAGGTTCTTGATTCCCCACAAAAATACTTAAACCTATCCCTGGTCTGATTGGGGGGTTCTCTCGTTCTCTCCTTCACTTCTTCTTTCATTCCATTCTTTCCCTCACGCATTCGTTCACATACTTACTCACTCGTTCATTCATCCCGTCCTTACCTATCACTCGTTGATCCATCCTCATCTATGTCTTAGCTTGGGAAAGGAAAATGAACTGATGAAGAGAAACCATGGTATCCTTGGATGTATAGGTCACTAGTGTAATCCAACCATGACTTGAGGCTTGCATATCTGATATGCATTGTCCTATGTCTAGATTTGTTCACAACTGCCAGTCCTGAGAGTTCCAACATGGATATTCTGGACTAGTTGCGCTAGATCCATGGAAGGAGAAGGACTTCTTGAGGGAATGTATGTCATACAAGGGTGGAGGTCCATTCTCTTGGGTGGTGCAGGCTCGGTAGAAGAGAGATGGGTACTTGGATTGTTGTGAGTGATAGGAAAGCCTATGAGATATTGAGTGTTGACTGGTTTGGGAAGCCAAGTAACACTCTGGAACCATCCTTGTGGATTCATAGCCCTGGCTCAGGGGTGCCAATGCTGTTGAGATTTGGAGCAGTAGTGTCTACGGTTTGGTGGAACGTCCTTGGTCTGCAGCCAATTGGTGTCATCTTTTATAAAGATAACTTCTCTTCATTATGGTATTATTTATCTGTATATGAATGTATTTCGTTGTGTATTTATTTATCATTTAATTGAATCTTAGAATATGCATGCTTGCTGGTTATTATTGTGCATGTCGTTAGATATTTTCTTTTATGCGACCTTATTAATTTAAAAAGGTATCGATAAGAGAAAGAAGTCCAAGGGTGGGTTTGAAGGTAGTGTACCTCGGCCTATGGGTGGTCGAGGATGTTACAGATTGGTATCAAAGCTTCTAGTTGAAACATTGAGCCGGTATCGGCTAGGTCTATTGGTCAGAGTCTCATGATTGAGATCAAATTTTGACCGTGAAGTTGAAAATATCAGGAGGAATGGCATTGCAGAATCTATGCATGAGCTAGAATGCCAGAGATCCCTTTTAAGGGTTCGAAGGATCGTGACTGTCCCTTTCGAATTTGAGAGCGATCACCATTGTGGGATCAAAAGAGATCCAAGATCGTTGGATCGGAGGGTAGGTGAACAAGAGTCATCTGATGAAGGCGAGACAAGGATTAAGTCACAACCGTCAGATCTCATTAGAGAGAAATCGACGGTGGGGAGGAATTGCAGGGATCAGGAAGAAAATTAAATTTTATGCAAGATGTGAGCCCACAATCGCTCAGGATCATTGATCTCACTAGCTCCATAGATCAATGGTGGATATTGATCCCACTTCAAACGATCATCTTCGCTTTGTGAATATCGACAAGGAAATTAAAGAGTGAGAGAGTTGAGTCTCTGCAATCACTCGTGGCCATTGATATTCAAGCAGGGAACACGTGTCAAGCGATATCGTACTTCGGGAGGAAGCAAGAAGAAGCTGAGTGAGTAAAGGAATCTTGAAATATTGAATATTCGAATAGATGGAGTAGATCCAGACCATTGATTGAAGTGGACACGTGGTAGGAGATCCTACACTCTGATGGATAACCACTTTGGAAGAAAGACGGATGCGAAAAGCCAGAACTCCTGAAGGCCCAAAGCCCAGATTTCATATGGACCTTCCATCAAAAAGGACACATGGTGGCATATCTCTCACTTCAGAGACTTAGTACTCTAGAATGTTTTGTAGAGAGAAGAACTAGGGAAAGAACTACCCGAAGTACCGAATTCTGGAGTTAATATGGACCGTCTGATAAGTGAGAAACGCATCGACAGTTTGGCCAGTTCAAAAATTCAGAGTTTGGGAGAATTGGAGTGTGCTAATATGGAAACTCCTTAAGCCCAAATATTAAAAATGGTGGGGCATTATGACATCATCTGGAGGTGATGTGTACCCAGAAATGTCAAGCAGTTCAGAAATTTGGAGTTCGAGAGACTTGAAGAGTGAAAGCGATTCAGAACCGTTGATCCATGAGAGACACATCTTGACAGATCATCGACTTCAGGTGAAATCACTCTAGGAGAAATTGAAGGCAAAGAGTTTGAAAATCCCGAAGCCCGGAGAGCTTAAACGATTCATAGTCATCGATATGCGGGAGGACACACATCGAAAAATCATGAACTCTCGGGGGAATCGTTCCAGGAGAAAGAAAGTGGGGAAAGATGAGACTTCTGAAGGCCAAAGTTCTGAAGTGGACTAGAGTCGTTGATTTGAGGTGGATGCGTGGCACCTGATCTATAACTTCGGGTATGGAGTACTCCAGGGGAAAGAAGAGATCGAAAGTGGCAAACTCCCAAAGCGCAGAGTCTCAAAGTGGATCTCGATCATTGATCGTGAATGAGGACGAGGATTCTTGATCTGGTCCTGGCTAAAGGTTTCGAAGTTGCGAAGTGCCAGGAAGGATTTGTCCGCGGTTTCGAGCCATGGTCACCTAGGTAAGTGGTTTGAAGGGAGTGCCTATGCAGAATTAAGTTATGTATAGGCTAAGAGATAACATGGAAGTTTTATACGGTGCAGATTGATACATATATGTTCTTCATGAATTGAGAAGAAAAGGGACTTGTAACATGGTTTGGAAAATTTTGTTTATCATGTGCATAATTCTAACAAAATGGTCACTTTCACATTTTGTAAAATTAAGGGGTTTAAACACATCAACTCAAGATGCGTATTGAGGAAATGGAAGAAGGCGAGGGCTACTCCAGCCATGATAAGGAGGCCAATGGCTAGAATACCATAGTTGGTAATGCAGAGATAGAGTCCAATGGACGTAAGAGAAGAGGAGAGCAGGAATCATTAATAGAAACTGTAAGAAGCCTGAAAACAGAAGTGCAGAGCTACAAAGAATACAATGAAAGACTGATGAGAGAGCAAAGTTAGATAAACGCTCGAGTGTTGCAAATCTTAAATCAATTGTATAGGCAAATGAAAAAGGGATCAAACTCAAAACAAGAGGAAGAAGGAAGATTTCATGAAAGAAGAGAGAAACGTGGAAGAGTTGGTTATTCGAGAAGTGATAGAAGAACTCGTAGACACCACTCACCTCCTTACTCAGATAGAAAGTTTTATGCATCAAAAGATCCCATAAGCAGTCCATAGGTGTCTCTTGTTAGGCACCAAAGAAGGAGACATGAAGTGGACATTTTGCAAGGAGAGTTGAGGAAGCTTAAGCCACCCTCCTTTGATGGTGAAAAATAAAGGGAAGATGATGTCAAAGCATGGTTTCTTGGACTTAGGAGGTATTTTCAATTGCATAAATATTGATCAAACCTAGAAGCTAGGATTGCCACCTACCATTTACATGGGAAAGTTGCAATGTATTGGGATCAACTGAAGCAAGTTGAACATATTAATGAGAGAAAAATCACTTATAACCAGTTCATAAAGTACTTCCAGAAGAAGTACCTCTTAGAGAATTTCTATGACAAGAAAATGAAGGATTTCTTTGAACTTAGGTTGGGAAGCATGACTATGGAAGAATATGAGAAGAAGTTATTCGGATTGTTAAAGTATGCCAAGTTCATCGATGATAAGAAGGTGAAAATACATAGATTTCTAAGTGGAATGCCAACCTTTTATAAAGAAAAGATTAGGTATGATGAGCCCAATACCTTGACTGAGGCCATCAAGAAGGACAAATACCTGTATGAGAAAGGAAAGGGAAGAGAATCCCTGTAGAAATATTGGAAGGATAAGAAGAAGGAGAAGTCTGATCAGAGGAGGAAAGGATTCAAACCTCCCTTCAATACGAATGATCCTATTAGAAGTCATCAAGATCAGTATGCTAAGGGTGAATCCAAGAAAGAATATTCCTTGGGAAAAATGGGAAGACCACCAATCCAATGATGGGGATGCAAAGAAGATCACTTGTACAAGGATTTACCACATATAAAAGACATAGTGAAGGCTGCGCACAATGTACAAGAGGCTACAACAATCGAAGATATGGGAAGAATATATGAAAATTTAGATGATCAACAAGCAGAGTATCAATCCAATATGATCCATGTGGAAGGTGAGATCATAAATCAGCCTGTTGCTATTTTAATTGATTCATGATTAATTCATTGCTACTTTGATCCTAAAATAGTGGACAGATTACTTTTGGAGAAAAGTAATATCGGAAAATCAAATTTGTTTCAGTTAGGCTCTGGAACCAAAAGGAGAATCCATGATATGGTCAGAAGTTGTTCCATAAGTCTTAATGGTGTGAATACTAGTGTTGATATAAATATCATACCATTGGGGTCTTATGATATTCTAATTGGAATGGATTGGTTGGAAAAGCATCATGTTGTCCTAGATTGTCATAGAAAGACATTTGCCTGTCTTTATGAACATGGAAATCAAAACACTGTGAAAGGAGTTCCAAGACCCATCTCTATAAGGGAGATTTCATCCTTACAGCTGAAGAGATGTTTTAGAAAAGGATGCCAATTACATGTAGCTCATGTGGAAGAGCCAAAAAATATGAAGGGGCCAAGCCTTGAAGATTTTTTGGTACTACAAGAATTTGAAGATGTATTCCAAGAAATACCAGGGTTGTCACCAAGAAGGGAGATATATTTCTCAATGGATTTAGTGCCTGGAGCTTCCCCAGTGTCAAATACACATTACAAAATGAGCACACCAGAGTTAAAAGAATTACAAATGTATTTGGAGGAATTGTTGAAGAAAGGGTACATATGTCCAAGTGTTTCACCTTGGGGAGCACCAATACATTTTGTCAAAAAGAAGGATGGAACCTTGAGGTTGTGTATTGAATTTCAAAAACTGAACAAGTATACTATAAAGAACAAGTATCATCTACCCATAATTGATGACCTCTTTGATCAGCTAAGAGGATAAAATATATTTTTGAAGATTGACCTGAGGTTAGGATACCATCAAGTAAGGATCAAGGAAGAATAAATTCATTAGAAAACCTTTAGAACCAGTTATGGGCATTATGAATTTGTAGTGGTGCCATTTAGACTGACCAATGCACCAACTGTCTTTATGTGCTTAATGAATGTCATATTCAGAAATTATTTGGATAAGTTTGTCATAGTGTTCTTGGATGACATACTTGTCTATTCTATGTCTGAAGAGGAGCATGAACATCACTTAAGACTGGTATTGCAAGTGTTGAGATAACATCAGTTGTATGCCAAGCTGAGTAAGTGTTATTTTTATCAAAAGAAGATCCATTACTTGGGACACATTATTTCAGAGCAGGGAATAGCAGTAGATCCAAAGAATATTGAAGCCATTAGAGGATGTCCAACACCCAGAAATGTGTCAGAAGTCATATATTTTATGGGATTAGTTGATTACTACAAAAGGTTCATAGTAGGGTTCTCTAATATTTCTCTTCCCATTAATTCTTTGTAAAAGAAGGGAACTAAATTTGAATGGACACCTAAGTGTGAAGAGAATTTTAATCTATTGAAGGAATTACTTACTAGTGCACCTATGTTAAAGATTGTTGACCCAAATGAAAGTTTTGTGGTATGTACATATGCATGTAAGGAAAGACTTGGGGGATTCCTCACACAAAATGGACATGTCATTGGTTATGAGTCCATAAATCTTAAGGAACATGAGAGAACTATGCCACACATGACTTGGAGCTTGTTTCCATTGTCCATGCCTTGAAGATGTGGAGGAATTATCTCATGGGGAAGAGATTTGAATTAAGGACAGACCACTTTGTCCTAAAGTATATTTTTGAACAACCAACCTTGAATGCCAGGAAACCAAGATGGCTGGAATTTTTAAGTGAATATGACCCCGGTATCAAGCATATCAAAGGAAAGAGAATAAAGTTGTCGATGCACTTAGTAGAAGAGTGCATCTCATGCATGTTATTGCTGTCAATATGCATCAGTCAGACTTGAAGAACAAAATTTTAGTTGATCTTGTTACAGATCAGCATTACCTATAGGTAAAGGAAATATTACAACAAGGATATGTACAACAGAAAATAAAGGAGTATGAGATACAGGAAGATGGATTACTCATGCATAATAATAGAATCTATGTTCCTAGTTTCAGAGAACTGGGGAATTTTGTATTGAAGGAAATGCATGATGTTCCTTATGCTGGACATCCTGGTTACCAGAAAATGATTACAGCAGTAAGAAGCCAATTCTTTTGGCCGGGAATGAAAAATTGTTTATTACATCGCTCGATGTATGGAATGTCAGAAGGTGAAGGCTGAGCATAGGAACCCAGTGGATTTGTTTCATCCATTACCAATACCATAGAATAAATGGGAGGTGATAACCATTGATTTAATAAATAAATTACCTAGGAAAACAAGGCTACATGATTCAATCATGGTAGTGGTTGATAAATTAACAAACACTGCTCATTTTTTTTGTGTAAAAACAACACATACAATGACTAATATTGCAGAAATTTACATGAGGGAGATTGGTAACTTGCATGGGATACCTAAAACAATTGTCTCAGACAGAGATACAAATTCTACCTCCAATTTATGGAGGGGATTATTTAAAGGATTTGGTACAAATCTAAACTTTATCACAACATACCATTCACAGTTAGATGGGAAAACAGAGAGGGTCAACCAAGTAATTGAAGATATGCTGAGAATGTATGTGATGGATAAGCCATCTAAGTGCAAAGACTACTTACACTTGGTTGAGTTTGCATATGATGCAGGAGCATCTCTCCACATCAGCCAGCCAGCCAGTCAGCCACATCAACGCACACGCATTCAAAGGCTGAAGAGAGGCGCAACCTCATTTTGAATTTGAAATGAATGTAATTTAATGTGTTTAGGCTGTTGAGCCATAGAGCTGTGCCTTTGTGCAGGCATTAGGTAGATCGGCCTTTAATGTTTTGATAGATAAGATCTAGATCCAGATGCTGGACTAGACAACCATTTATTGTAATTGAATAGGGTAGGTAGATTGGAGGGAAAAGCTCGAAGAGCCCCCTTAGGTAAAAGAGATTTTCATATCTCATTTTGGTAGTAGTTGTAATGGTAGAGAAGAGAAGAGCCAGAGAGAGCTCGAAAAAGCCATTGTAATTACAGGAATTTGCCATTGCTAATATAATCAGAAGCAGTTTTTCCTGCATATGTTCTGTGTTATATGGATGTCTGTGAGTGTTCCTTTTATGTTGTGAATGTATGTTGTAGTTGTGCATTTGCAGGGTTTGTTTGATTTCAGGTGAGGGTCTTTGAGGCTTCACACCAGGAGGGTGTGACAGAACGCTGCGGGTTCTGATAGCCGTGCATAGAGGATGCACTTCTGAACACTGCGGAGTTCAGACAAAGGCATGCTGAGGCACAAGAGATGAAATCAACAACTCAGGAGAAGACCTCAAGGTTGTTGAACACCTTGGAGGTAGGTTGTGTATGAGAGACACAGTTGCAGACAGAATTCTGCTGTGAATTCTGTAGAGCTATGCCAAGTGGGCATTGAGCACAGGCACAAGGTGCAGTTGGAGGAACTCTGTTATGAGTTCAGACAGAAGACATAATCTCTGAGGAGTTCTATAGAGCTCTGCCAAGTGGGCGTTGAGCGTATGCGTTGCGGTGCATTTGTGGGAGAATTCTATTGAGAGTTGAAGAAGAAACAGAATCACTGAGGATTCTGAGAGCTCTGCCAAGTGGGCATCGAGTGAGTGCATAGGTGCACAGGAAAAGGAAAACGAGACAGAACTGCTGAACGTTCTGTGAAAGAGAAGAAACTCTGCCAGGAGGGCATCAAGGAAGTGTGCAGATAGGCACAGAGGAGAAAAGAACTCTTTGAGTTCGGGAGCTACAGGAAGTATCCATTTGAGGATCTTCACAGGGTTGTTGAATACCCAAAAGGCTCAGCAAGAAGTTTCTTGAGCAGGAGGATAGCAGGAAGGAATTGTATTCTCCATCTGTAGGAGAAAGTTGAAAGACAAAACCCCTTATGGGTCTGAGTGGTTGAGAAGTTTAGGAGGAACAGTGCTTTTACGCACAGAGTCGGACTACAAGGAGTGCAGAGGTGGAAGAACTCTTTGAAGGAGTTTAGAGTACCCAAATCTCAGGAGGGTCAGTGTTCTCATATGCACAGCGAAGCTCATAATCGAGGAGTTCGCGGAGGAGAAAAGAAGCAAAGGTCGAGGCCTTTGAGAATGTGGAATTCTTCCAAGTCTAGGAAGAAAGTGCGTAGGAAGCTCAGGAGAGAACGACAGTCTTCAGATCGGCTGGAGAAGGAAGAGATCTGGACCGTTGGTTTATACGTCCAGGAGGAGCTCAGGAGGAGGCTACAGAAGGAGGAGAATGACAGCGGTCGGATCTCACTCAGAAATCCCATAATTCGTTGGATCGGAAGAAGATGCCCAGAGATTAGCCTCTGGAGAAAGTGTACAGGAGAACGAATCTGAGCATTAGATCAGGTTTATGATCACCAACATTCGTCATATCTGCAGAAGTTGTGAGGGATTTAAGTCCTCGTGAGCAGGAGAAGAAATCTCGACAAGGGGTGGAGTCATCGGGATATCGACACTCGAGAATTCAGGATTCTTGAGGTCGTGAGAATTGAGACATCACAAGTCTCGAAACACCAGAGCGATCTGGACCATCCGTTAGCGGAGACACATGGTAGAGATCGAGCGTCCATCGACACTTTGGCGCATCGGGAAATTGGCATTCCCATAGACAAGAGATCGGGGAAATCTAGGTTGAAAACCCCGACATAATCTGAGCCGTCCGTTCAGGGGGACAGGTTTCAGACATCCGTGAAGAGTCGAGATATTGGCCATCGGGAACTCGGGATTCCTGAGGTCGAAAGAACCGGGACATCACAAGTCTCAAAATATCGGAGTGATCGGGACCTTCCATTTTTGAAGGGACGCGTGGCAGCAATCGGTGCCATCGGGAAAAGTCCCGACAGGAAGTGTTGATCGGGGGTTGAGTCATCGGGATATCGGGGATCCCGTAGACAAAGTGTTTGTGCACTTTGGAATCGTGAAACACGAAACCTCGATGAGTGCGATCCAGCTGTCAGCAAATCGAAGAAGGAGGACAGTGCCGTCGTGAGGGGCCAACTGTCAGTGTAGCGGAGATTCGATATTTGGATGATTGGGAATCCCATAGGCAAATGCATTGTAGCATTTGAAACCCCGTAGCCCCGACAGGGATAAGGTTTTGGTCACGAGGTAATGATCATATTGACCAAGGCTGAGCTAGGAGGGATAGTTGAAGTTAAAGCATGTCGGGAATCGGAGGATCACGGATCTAAAGGGCGATTTCATTTTGTCATCAGAAACCCCGAAACCCCGACAGAAGTATATGGCTGCAGTCATATAGGAGAAGGACCTGTGGACTAGGTCAGATTTTTCACAATGATTCCCAAGGGAATCCAAGGAGCCTCTTCAGCTTAGTGAAAGGGGAATTTAGAACGATCCTGTGAGCGGGAGGTGCGTGCAGAGACCCTGCGGGGTATGCGTGTGCGACCTTACTGCGTCAAGTGGTATTAGAGTGGGAAATTCATCTATGTATTTTAGGTGAAGGAAGACAGGGTTGCTGAGGACTCTGTAAGGACTTGTTTGCAGGTAGGCAGCAGTCCACAGACAGCCAGGGAGACTGTAGGAGGATGAAGTTGGAACACTCAGGGATGCAGAGTGACAACAGGTTTGCTAGGAGAGCAGATGGAGACAGCACCATAATTACTGAAGACCATAAGCATGCTGGGAGGAAGAAGAGAAAGGTAGAAAAGCTTGTGGAAATTTATAGAGAAATGGATAAAGACCTCTATGAATTAAAGGCAGACATAGAGAGGCTCGAACTATGGATGCGGCAGGATAGGAGGAGGAGACGGATGCGCGAATTGCCCATGAAGAAGGCAAAATAAAAATGGCCAGTCAAGCAGCTGATGGTCATGAGACAACGTAGGCTGTTAAGAAGATGGTTGAGGTATGCTGACAACCTCAAGGCCACAGGGGAAAAGGTAATTTATGTCTGTAAACCAGAGACTGGGAGAAGTCTCGATGATTTGGAAAATGAATTGGGATCAACTGAGGATCTCAAGAACTGCTAGGAGGGCAGCGGAAGCATCTTGGACTACCAGGTGGGCAGAGATGAACATTTGAGACTGTCTGAAAGTCTCGTGGACTCGGAGGTGAGTTCAATTCAGCAAGGAGTGTTGATGAAGATGGGATCGATTGATCTCATAGTCTGCTAGGAGGGCAGCGGAAGAATCCCATGTTGCCAGGTGGGCAGGGATGAGCAGATGAGACTATATGTGGGTCTCATAAACTCAGAAGTGAGTTGGAATCAGCCTGAGAAGCTGGCAGAGAAGATGGGACTGTCTCAGGGTCTCATCAATTCAGGGATGGAAGTAGATCAGCATGTGTAGCTGATAGAG
This sequence comes from Picea engelmannii, assembly GCA_009831015.1. NCBI lineage: Eukaryota > Viridiplantae > Streptophyta > Pinopsida > Pinales > Pinaceae > Picea > Picea engelmannii. The sequence goes on along the minus strand of ML777700.1, from coordinate 532,877 downwards.
GTGGGAGATCAGGATGATCTTCTGATGATTGAGGGAATCAGAGTATTCCTACCATTTTCCTGAGAGGAGGCAAAAATTTGTGTTGCAGGTGCAGAAACAACAGAAGAACAGTCACAATTGATGATGACTGTTAGGGAAGAATTGGAGAAGACTTTGAAAGATGCCCAAGTAGATGAAGAGAAGGAGCATTTTGAGGAATGTCTCGATAATTTCAACCAGGAAGCTGAGGAATCTATAGCACTGAAGATGACAGCAGAATATAAATTTATCACTCCATGGGAGATGGAGCTAGAGATGCTAGAGGATTGGTTGAACAATCCAGAGCCAGCAAGGGAACTGACAGGAGTTGAGCTGTCAGGGAAGGTGACTGAACAACAAGACAGTCAAAGGGAGACTACAGAGCTGAAGTCTGCAGTAGAGTGGCAACTTGAGGCCACAGATGAAGATGAAGAAGATAGCATGGGAGATCATGATGATCTGCCCAATTGCAGAAATTTTTGCAGCTGAGGAGACTGCATGAGCAGGACCAGCCACTGGAGTAGTTGGATACAGTGATCGAGGAGATCATGGAGCTGATGTTGAGGTTAGCAAAGACTTCCATTGAGGAGAAGCTGAGCAGAAGGAACGAAGTAGCAGCAGCAGCAGCGCAGAAGTAACATCAGCAGTAGGATGGAGCAGATGGGAAGCTCCACATATTTGTTTGGGATCCAGGAGGATTTCCAATAGCTTAGAGGGGAAGTGCATGAGCAGGAGCTCATGATTTTGCAGCTAAGGATTTTGATGTAGGAGCATCTCTCCACATCAACCAGCCAGCCAGCCAGCCACGTCAGTGCACATGCATTCAAAGGCTGAAGAGAGGCTCAGCCTCATTTTGAATTTGAAATGAATGTAATTTAATGTTTTTAGGCTGTTGAGCCATAGAGTCGTTCCTTTGTGTAGGCCTTAGGTAGATTGGCCTTTAATGTTTGGATGGCTGAGATCTAGATCCAGATGCTGGACTAGACAACCATTTATTGTAATTGAATAGGGTAGGTAGATTGGAGGGAAAAGCTCAAAGAGCCCCCTCAGGTAAAAGAGATTTTCATATCTCATTTTTGCAGTAGTTGTAATGGTAGAGAAGAGAAGAGCCAGAGAGAGCTCGGGAACGCCATTGTAATTACAGGCATTTTCCATTTTTAATATAATCAGAAGCAGTTTTTCCTGCATATGTTCTGTGTTATATGGATGTCTGTGAGTGCTCCTTTTATGTTGTGAATGTATGTTGTAGTTGTGCATTTGCAGGGTTTGTTTGATTTCAGGTGAGGGTCTTTGAGGCTTCACACCACGAGGGTGTGACAGAATACTGTGGGTTCTGATAGCTGTGCACATAGGATGCACTTCTAAACACTGTGGGGTTCAGACAAAGGCATGCCGAGGCACAAGAGCTGAAATCAACAACTCAGGAGAAGACCTCAAGGTTGTTGAACACCTTGGAGGCAAGGCTGTGTATGAGAGACACAGTTGCAGACAGAATTTTGCTGTGAATTCTGTAGAGCTCTGCCAAGTGGGCATTGAGCACAGGCACAAGGTGCAGTTGGAGGAACTCTATTGTGAGTTCAGACAGAAGACATAATCTCTGAGGAGTTGCGTAGAGCTCTGCCAAGTGGGCGTTGAGCGTATGCGCTGCGGTGCATTTGTGGGAGAATTCTATTGAGAGTTGAAGAAGAAATAGAATCACTGAGGATTCTGAGAGCTCTTCCAAGTGGGCATCGAGTGAGTGCATAGGTGAACAGTAAAAGGAAAAGGAGACAGAACTGTTGAACGTTTTGTGAAAGAGAAGAAAATCTGCTAGGAGGGCATCAAGGAAGTGTGCAGATAGGCACAAAGGATAAAAGAACTCTTTGAGTTCAGGAGCTAGAGGAAGTATCCATTTGAGGATCTTCACAGGGTCGCTGAATACCCAGAAGGCTCAGCAAGAGGTTTCTTGAGCAGGAGGATAGCAGGAAGGCATTATATTCTCCATCTGTAGGAGAAAGTTGAAAGACAAAACCCCTTAGGGGTCTGAGTGGTTGAGAAGCTCAGGAGGAAAAGTGATTTTACGCACAGAGTTGGACTGCAAGGAGTGCAGAGGTGGAAGAACTCTTTGAAGGAGTTCAGAGTACCCAAATCTCATGAGGGTCAGTGTTCTCATACGCACAACAAAGCTCAGAATCGAGGAGTTCACGGAGGAGAAAAGAAGCAAAGGTTGAGGCCTTTGAGAACGTGGAATTCTTCCAAGTCTGGGAAGAAAGTGTGTAGGAAACTTAGGAGAGCACGACAGTCATTAGATCGACTAGAGAAGGAAGAGATATGGACCATTGGTTTATACGTCCAGGAGGAGCTGAGGAGGAGCCTACAGAAGGAGGAGAACGACAGCCGTTGGATCTCACTCAGAAATCCCGTAAGCCGTTGGATCGGAAGAAGATGCCCAGAGATTAGCCTCTGGAGAAAGTGTACAAGAGAACAGATCTGAGCCATTAGATCGGGTTCAAGATCACCGACAACCATTAGATCTGCAGAAGTTGGGAGGGAGTTAAGTCCTTGTGAGCAGGAGAAGAAATCCCAACAAGGGGTGGAGTCATCGGGATATTGACACTCGGGAATTCGGGATTCTCGAGGTCGTGAGAATTGAGACATCACAAGTCTTGAAACACCAGAGCGATCTGGACCGTCCGTTAGTGGAGACATGTGGCGGAGATCGAGTGCCCGTCGATACTTTGGCGCATCGGGAAATCGGCATTCCCATAGACAAGACATCGGGGAAATCCAGGTTGAAAACCCCGACATAATCTGAGCCGTCTGTTCAGGGGGAAAGTGTCAGACATCCGCGAAGAGTCAGGATATTGGCTATCAAGAAATCAAGATTCCTGAGGTCGAAAGAACCGGGACATCACAAGTCTCGAAATCCCATAGTGATCGGGACCGTCCATTTTGGAAGGGACGCGTGGCAGCAATTGGCGCCATCGGGAAAAGTCCCGACAGGAAGAGTTGATCGGGGGTTGAGTCATCAGGATATCGGGGATCCCGTAGACAAAGTGTTTGTGCACTTTGGAATCATGAAATGCGGAACCCCGATGAGTGGGAGCCAGCTGTCAGCAAATTGGAGAAGGAGGACAGTGTCGTCGTGAGGTGCGAGCTCTCAGTGTAGCAGAGATTCAGGATTTGGATGATCGGGAATCCCGTAGGCAAATTCATTGTAGCATTTGAAACCCCGTAGCCCCGATGGGGATAAGGTTGTGGTCATGAGGTAATGATCATGTGGACCAAGGCTGAGCCAACATGGCTAGTTGAATTTAAAGCCCGTCAGGAATCAGAGGATCGCGGATCTAAAGGGCGATTGAATTTTGTCATCAGAAACCCCGAAACCCCGACAGAAGTATATGGCTGCGGTCATATAGGAGAAGGATCTGTGGACTGGGTCAGATTTTTCACAGTGATTCCCGAGGGAATCCAAGGAGCCGCTTCAACTTAGGGAAAGGGGAATTTAGAATGATCCTGAGAACGGGAGGTGCGTGCAGAGACCCTACGGGGTATGTGTGTGCGACCTTATTGTGTCGGCATATAATAATGGGTATCAAGATTCATTGAGAATGGTCCCATTTGAAGCCTTGTATGGTAGGAAACGCAATACTCCAGTGAGATGGGACAACCCAACAAATAGATTGGTACTTGGGCCAGAGTTACTCAAGGATATGGAAGACTAGAATGTTAATATCAAGCAGAATTTGAAGGCAGCTCAGGATAGATAGAAATTTTATGCAGATAAGAACAAGAAAACTAGAGAATTTAATGTAGGGGAGCATGCACTTTTGAAAGTGAATCCCAAGAAAAGCTCCTTGAAATTGGGTATTTGTACGAAGCTGGAAGCCATATTCTGTGATCCATTTGAAATATTGGATGGAATAGGGCCAGTTGCATACATGCTTGCATTGTATGCTTCCATGAATGTGCATAATGCATTTCATGTCTCTTTGCTAAAGAAATATGTACATGATCCTACCATGTTATTGATTGGCATCTGATTCAGGTAGAGACAAAGCGAGACTTTCAGGTTCAACAAGTGTGGGTATTGGACAAAAGGTCAAAATGCTCCAGAATCGAGTTATAAAGATGGTAAAAGTTCAGTGGACCTACTATGGTCCTGAAGATGCTACCTGGGAGAATGAATATTCCATGCGGGAAAAGTACCCACATATTTTTGAATAAATTTTGATATTTTGATCTCTATTTTGTATATTCATTGAGGACAGTGCCAAAATAAGGGGGAGGGGATGTAACACCCTGGGTTTTGAACCCCCATTTTAAATAATGTATTGTTACAATGATGAGAGGCCAGAGTTCCCAAACAATTATTAAAAGGCCCGTGTGCCCAAGAAATGTAATTTTTTTATCATTATTAATAATAAATACATCATTGGCTGCTAGACGGAAAAGGACTAGAGTTATAGGGGGATATGATTCCACAAGAGAGGGGGCTCGAGAGGATAAATGTTTATTTACTATTTTTAATTACCCTTTTGTCTAAAGGATTGGATCAGTTACATGAGCTTCTTGGGGGAGGCTAGGAGGTTCTTGATTCCCCGTGAAAATACTTAAACCCATCCCTGGTCTAATTCGGGGGTTGGCTCGTTCTCTCCTTCACTTCTTCCTTCATTCCATTCTTTCCCTCATGCATTCTTTCACTTAATTACTCACTCGTTAATTCATCCCATCCTTACCTATCACTCAATGATCCATCCTCATTCATGTCTTGGCTTGGGAAAGGAAAACGAACTGCTGAAGAGAAGCCATGGTATCCTTGGCTGTAGAGGTCGCTAGCATAATCCAGCCATGAATTGAGGCCTGCATGTCTAAGATGCATTGGCATGTGTACAACTTTGTTCACAACTACAAGTCCTGAGAGTTCCAACATGGAGATTCTGAACCAGTTGCGTCGGAGCCCTGGAAGGAGAAGGACTGCCTGAGGGACTGCATGGCAGATGAGGGTGGAGATCCATTCTCTTGGGTGGTGTAGGCTGAATAGAAGAGAGTTGGGTACTTAGATTGGTGTGAGTGTTGGGAAATCCTATGAGAGATTGAGTGCTAACTGGTTTGGGAAGCCAAGTAACACTCTGGAATCATCCTTGTGGATTCATAGCCTTGGCTCGTGGCTGAAACTTCTGTTGAGATTTGGATCAATAGTGTCTATGGTTGGGTGGAACTTCCTTGGTATACAACCAGTTGGTGTCATATATTATAAAGATAAGTACTCTCTGTTATGGTATTATTTATCTGTATGTGAATGTATTATGTTGTGTATTTATTTATCGTTTAATTAAATCTTATAATATGCATGCTTGATGGTTATTGTTGTGCATGTTGTTAGATCTTTCTCTTATGCATCCTTATTAGTTTAAAAGGTATCAATAAGAGAGAGAAGTCCAAGGGTGGGCTTGAAGGTAGCATACCCTGGCCTGTGGGTGGTCGGGGATGCACATACCAACTTTTCTTGAGATGAGAGTTCTAAGTTAGAGGATTCAGATGATCCAGATACAAATTCAATGCATTCAGATGCAGATTCAATGCATGTAGATGCAGATGTAGAGCCAGTATTGAGGCCCAAGTGGTCCTAGACTACTCTTCAGGATGCAAAGGATGTTTTTGGTGATCCAGCTGATACTAGGAGGACTCGATCTGATTTCAAGGAGCCTCCTCTTGCACTCACTTCCACTGAACCAATGAATGCATCCTAGGCATGTTTTCTTGGTTCAGTCTTCAGATCCATTGTCTTATGGAGAGGCTTTTGGAAATCCCTTTTGGGAATCCACCATGCAGGAGGAGTACAACTCTCTCCTCGAGAAGCGGAATTGGGATCGGGTTCCCCTTCCTTTAGGAAGGAAAATTTTCAGGTGGAGATGGGTTTACAGGACTAAGAGCACAATGAATGGACAAATTAGTAGATACAAAGCCCAAGTAGTTGCTAAAGGATTTCAAGAAGTGCATGGAATTGACTATGATGAGAACTTCACTCCAGTAATGAATATGGATTCCATACTTTTGGCACTTTCCATTGCAGCAACCAAGGGATGGGAAGTCCATCAAATGGACATGGAGAATGAATTTCTTCATGGTGATCTCTCTGAGGATATCTATATGGAGAATCCCCATGGATTTATGCAGGATTCATATTTGTTCTATCGACTGAAAAAGTCTCTTTATGGCCTCAAGTAGTCTCTGAGGGCATGGTATGCCAAGATGGACTCCTACCTATTGTCACAGAACTTTGTACATGTTGTAAATCAGACCCAAATGTTTACATGCTTAGGACAGTTGATTCACTTCTACTCCTAGTTTTTTATGTTGATGATTTGTTGATCACCGATTGCTCGATGTCAACGATTGCTACAATCAAGAGGATTCTACATGACAGGTTCTTGATGATGAAAATGGGTCTTCTTCACTTCTTCCTTAGATTCAATATCAGTCAGGATGCATCATGAATCAAACTGTCTCAAGCCAAGTAGGCACGATATCTCCTTGAGAGATTTCACATGACATACTGCAAGTTTTACCTGACTCCTTTCCTATCAGGAGTCAGACTTGAGGATGGAAGGGACACTCCACTGGTTGACAAAACACTATACATACAACCATTGGGGAGATTGTTGTATGTCACACACTCCAGACCAGACCTTTCCTATGTAGTTGGAGTAGTCTCCAGGTTCATGTAGGAGCCGCATGAGCTACATTGGAAGGTTACAAAGTGTATCCTTTGATACGTATAGGGCACCATCACCTTTGGTATTCACTATTAAATAGAATCTACATTAGACCTCAGCGGGTTCAATGATTTTGACTGGGATAGTGATAGCATTCATTGCAGGTCCACATCTGGTTACTCACTCAGTCTTGGTTCCAGGCCTATCTGTTGGTCGAGAAAGAAGCAGGTTGTTATTGATCTATCTTCAGTAGAAGAAGAGTACAAATGGGTAGTTAACATAACCATTAAGGATATGTGGCTACAAAATTTTCTCACTGAGTTCGGAATTCAGTTTCATTGGTCGATCATCATCTGGTGTCACAACCATAGCACTTTGAATTTCTGCAGATATCTAGTTCAGAGGCAGCAGATGAAGCACATCCCGATCCACATGCACTACATCTAGGACATAGTAAATGAGGGGATCATCGACTTGCAGTTCTTTCCTTCAACAGAACAGATAACAAACATCTTCACCAAGACCTTCACTGAGCAAAATTTCCATTCTCTGCGCAATCATCTTGGAGTGAAGGACACATTTTCCTAGCAACTGTCAAGTCTTCTTTTTACATACATTTTAATTTGAGGGGGATTTTTTCCCATGAGGTTTTCCCTCTTTCCTCTTTTATTTCAATGTATCTTTTGTATTTGGGTACCTAACATGTCCTCGTTGTCAGGACCCAATCTTTATTTTCACCATAGTGATGTTCATAGGAGGTGTCAGAGTTACTACACACGCACCTAGGATTTATTTTTCCTAAGGTTTTTCCTATGTTTATTATTCATTATTTAGTCTCTTATATTTTAGGGAGAATATTCCTCTAGGAGAATATTCTCTTCAGTTCACACTTCAGTTTGATCAGTTGAGTGGAGTCTAGATGCCAAATTGGTATTATGACCATGCAACATTGGGATCATCACCAACTAACGTGTATTTTCCTTGGTATCATCATCATACTAGCACAATACTGTCGATTCCTTGATATCCTCCTCACTTCACTATGTTTCAGTCAGTTAACTGAAGACTGGCAGACTATTTAACTCAACTTGGTCGCAGTTCACTCTCATAACTGCCTGAGAGACTAGACTAGATGGTAGTTTACTCCCATAACTTTTGGTGTGTGACCAGATCACTCTAGACCACCACTATGGCACATTGGATTCTCCTTCTGTGCGCATTGGTTGAGTTAAATAGAGCATATCATGTGTAAATTATCATTCATTCATTTTGGTTAATGAAAATTCTTCCATTCTTTGTTTCTTGCTTGTCTTTTCTTCTATTTTATCTCCAAATGTGTATGTCAATTCCTAGCTAGATCTATTCTATGCAGGTTCAACAAATTTATAGTTCTGACTAGTGAAAATTAAGTGAGAGACCATCTTACGCCATATGTTAAAAATATATATTAGGAATCATAAAAACTTTTATATTGGGTGGAGATAGTATTTATGTTTTTTAATACAAAACAACTCTCATATTCATAATATGATTCTCTATTCAAATTTTGTATACATGTGGAATTGAAAATTTGCACTTTTATGTTGTTCTCCGGAATTAAATTTTTTAGCTAAAATATGCAATCTCCCAAATGAATCAAAACTAGGGAAAACATCCTCACTACAAAGTTGTCTGGATTGATGAATAGGAAAAATTTGGACGATGTAAAATTTTCTGGTTTGGAGACCTGGGATCCCACTTTCTTCCCCAAGATTTCAAAAATACCTAAAAGGTGTATGGGAATAGTGGTTTTTGGTCCCTTTCCTCATCTCTACAAAACATCCTTTGGTATTTGGACAACATATCAATTGTCTATCTTTATGCCTACTTTTTGGACTCCCTATAAAAGTTCACCTTTATCTTTACCTCAGTTACTACATACCCTAGATCTTAAAAAAAAAAAAAAAATCATTTCTGGAAAATAGAAGCAAAACTAGACAAGGTCCATCACAAGAACATTTGTAGCCATTCTCACTGTAGAAATACCCTTCAAGATTTACCTGATTCTGATTTTTTTTTATCATGTTATGTCTAAAACAAGTTTTTGGCTCCATACATTTTTTTGTAAACTTGTCTATTTTTTTCTTCCCTTTCCCCCTTTTATTTCTCCTCTTCTATTCTTCTCTCTTTCTCTTCTTCATCTTCTCTATTTTCGAGGGATTAATATTTCATTGAATACTACTCTTGATTATTCCTTGAGCACACATTATGAGGAGGCCATCCACTTTAGAGTTCATTCTCATTGTTTTCATGAGTTTGTTCCACTTGGAGGAGAATAGAATTGGAGCCTTGCTTTCTTGGGAGGTTTCCCAACCTTGTTTTGAGCCCTCCACATCAATATTTTAATGGAACATTGTTCTTGGAGAGAAAATCAGCCCCATTTTTGGTGGAATGTTCCTCTTGCATGAGGTTTTTATGCACATGTGACATCATTTAACTCTGTATTGACTTAGTCTCCTTCTTTGTGTGGATGACAAGTATTTTTTCTTAGTCTTCTAGGTTGAATTTATGGAAAATAATTATTAATGAATGAGAAGGATGTAGAAGCATCCTCTATAAATAGAGGCTCTCCTCCCATTCTAAATCATTGTGAAATATTGGAGATCATTTCTACAAGCCATTAATAGAAGATCTTTCTTGGAGTTTCCTTGGTGTCAATTTTGGAGCTCTCCCTTTCTTGATTATTTTTCTTGGTTCATAAAAGATATTATTGTGAATTTTCAATACTTCCATAGCTAGCAAGATCGATCCATTTGAATAGTTTCTTAACTACTTGGAGAGGAGATGTTCTAGGGTTTATTCCCTCATTCTTCCCTTGTTAACTTGGGTAAGTACTTAATCCATTGCTTTGTATTTTCCTTTTGGTTCCTTGGAAATGATTTTAAGAATTATATTCAATTTATAATTGATCTTGTTGATGAAGGATTTTCCTTTGGGGAAGCCCCTTCTTCTAGGTACTTGCTTTTCATTACTTTTCTTGATCAGACCAGAGACTACTTACCTTAAGGTTCTAGTCTCTCATTATAATATATAAGCCTTGGATAACCAATACATAGAGGGGAATTATTCTTGACTGCATAAATCCCTAAGTGTAGACAAGGCACTAAGTCTAACTCCCAACAACCAAACACCAAAGTTATAAAATCAAAATATTTGTCTTTAATTCTTTATAAAATATAAAAGATCAAAGATAAAAAAAAACAAAAATACTCATTTATTATTTAGTGGATGATAAAGTTTATATCTTACTTTCTAAACATATTGTTCAAGGGTTTATGCTTCATTGTTAATATATAACCCTAAGAATGAAAATAAAATCTATTTTATTGTTCTTAAAGGGTTGTACTAACATCTTGTGGGATGATTTAAGGAGTTCTTCAAATATGTAATTTAATTTGCTACATTATAAATCATATTTGGTGAAACCATAAATACTAGTGTTTGTTGATTTAAAGGTGTATTCTCACCTTCTCACAGTTTATGTTTCATTTCTATATTGTTTCTCAAGTTCATCTTACATATTTGGTTGTGATATTGATCTCCTAGTTTCTAATTGTATTTATATTTATTGGGAGATTCTCTTCATGAAACCTTAAGGGGAATCACCATCCACTCTTACAAGTTTATGCAAAGTTCATGATTACATTTTTATTAAGCTTGTAATTTGTTAGTTCTAGTTCATATTTAATGCAGAAGATATCTCATATTTTAGACTAAGCACGTAATAATTAGCTCCTAACTCTCATTGTATTGGTGTGGTTTATTCTTTTCCTTTATATTAAATATTATTTAAGGAATCTTATCACTTTTTGGGAAATGGTCTTTCTAATCATATATCGAGGTGTTGTTTGTTGAAGTGAATCTCTCGTAGGACAATGACTTACTTGACAATTTTACTTCACTTGGATTGGGATACCCCCTGTGGCTTCTAGGAGATGGACAAGAGTGAAGGGGAAGGGTGTTGAGGTGACATTGGTGCATTTCCTAATTATGATTACCTATTTAGCACTATAAATGGATCTATTACAAGGGTGTTTATTTGGATGGTAACACTCATGACTCCAAAAATGAATTATTACAATTTTAAATATAAGAGAACATTATCAAGTGTTGTAATGTGCCATTGGTACTTTTACTAATTTGATATCAATTGTAGAAAATTTATATATCCTTTGAGAAATGTCACAATCCAACATAACCTTTGTGAAATGTCACAATCCAACATGACTCTTAATGAATCTTGCAATGTGACATAATAGTTGACGAATGTAGAAATTCGACACAATTCAACCAAGATGAATGTCACAATGAGACATAAACATTGATGAATGTAATAATACAACATAACCCTTGTGGGACATTGCAACGTGGCATAACCCTTGATGAACATCACAATTCCATATAAGCATTGAGGATCATAGAAATTTGACATAAGTAAACCAATATGGAAATCACAATGTGACATGGACATGGAGGAATGTCACAATCGAACATAAATATAGAGGAATGTTGCAATGTGACATAAGGGTGAGTGAAAGATAATGATGGTCTCTCATGACACGATAGTGGAAATGCAAACCTGGAAAATAACAATTTGTTAACTTGGAGGGATTATTCAAGGTACTTTTACAATGAATTTGAATATATTGTAAGAACATGAAACACAGGAAATTTAATTATCGTTCCAAATATATAACCCTTATTTATAGAAATTGTGAATAACTATGTCAAATTTGATTTGTTTTATAACAATGATACATCACATAAGGTATATACCTATACATCACAAGGCATGGAAAGACCTATACCTATTCCTTGCCTTGACATGCCCTAGACTCTCACACACACTCCCTCTCTATCCCCCCCTCCCCCCCTCTTCCACTCTCTCTTTCCCTCTCTAACCATTTTTCTCCCCTCCCTT
>ML777700.1:463443-521151 GCA_009831015.1 Picea engelmannii | reverse complement strand
CTCTCTATTTCCCTTCTATTCCTTTCTCTCTCTCCCTCACACACTCTCACACACACACTTGATATCCCCACTCTATGTCTTCCTCTCACTCCCTCCCACACTTTAACACACTCACTCTCTACCTCCCCTATTTTTCTTCCTCTCTCTCCATCTCACTCTCTCACACACTCTCTCTATTTCCCTTCTATTCCTTTCTCTCTCTCCCTCACACACTCTCACACACACACTTGATATCCCCACTCTATGTCTTCCTCTCACTCCCTCCCACACTTTAACACACTCACTCTCTACCTCCCCTATTTTTCTTCCTCTATCTCTCCCTCCCACACTCTCACACACACACTTTATATCCCCCCTCTATTTATTCTTCTCTCTCCCTCCCACACTCTAACACACTCACTCTCTACCTCCCCTCTTTGTCTTCCTCTCTCTCCCTCTCACACTCTCACATAGTAGAAATTTTGGTACATTTCAAGGAAAGGCATGGTAAGGAAAGAAATTCCCTTGACCTAGATCTAGACCTAGACCTATACCTAGACAATGAACTAGACCTAGACCTAGACCTAGGACATGACCTAGTGTTATGGAATGTTTCACCTATAGATAGATAAAACTTCACTTGGATTACTAGACCCCTATACCAAGACAAAAATAATACAAGTGGACACTAACATCCCTTTAAAATTATCTTAACCAATCATAATGAGAAGGAGAGAAAGGATATGATGAACATGTTTCGACATTTGTCCTCACTGCTTCCAATCCCCGGGCTTGATCTCCAATCTCCCTAGTGAAAATTGAGCTCTGTAATGGACAACAAAGGAAAAAAACTATATCCTACTCTAAAACATTATATAAGACAAGTCTATCTACGAATATTAGAGTGAAAATAGACAAGAAAATGTAATAATACATGTAATTGAAGGAATAGGACAAGTATATATTAATTGGAAAGTCAAAAAGAGATACTTACAAACCACAATTGATGCAGCGACAGCCTCTCCAAGCTCTCCTTGTCCATCCCCTTGCACGAATATTGAAATCAAAATGTTGAATTATTTCCCCAAGATCAAAGGTTTGACTCCTCAAAACATCTTCCTTCACCATGGAAATCCCTCATTATATAGGATTTGGAGGCTTAATCACCATGGAGAATATCACTCACTAGATCCACTAAATTGGGATCTCCAATATTTTTAGGGATAAAATATCTCTCATGGATTTTAGGGAGAAAATATCTCTCAAGGATTTTAAGGTGGAAATATCTCTCAAGATCCACCAAATTAGGATTTTGGTTTGATAAAATCTCTCAACCATCCATGATATTAGCAACTTCTCCTTGATATTAGGAAACTAAATGTGAGGTGGATTCTCACACTAAATTAGTTTCCTTTTTATGAATAATTCATGTGAACATAGTATTTTGACCTTCATATGATATATTTCTCCTCCACAATGACTAGGGATTGTGACAAATGTTGTTTCATGGTGTCAAGGTGTCGTGACACTTAATAAATTGCATTTGACACTTAGTAAGGTGCATACAACACTTTGAAAAAGTTAATGCAAAACTTAGTAAGGTGCATATGACACTCTACGACACTTGCGACACTTAGGCATAAATAGGTACGAGACTTTAGTGTGACATTTTGGTGTGTAACAAATGCCCCCTAAAGTGTGAGGTTAGAAGAGAAACTGATGGTTGAAACACTTTGAAAATTCTTCAATTAAAGGATGTTGGAGTAGGATAACCTAGATGAAGCTGCAAACAATCATCAATTAGTATACAAATATGTTCCATTTTCGAGGCAGGCTCACCTATGCTCGGAATACGAGATGACTCAAAGCATGGTCATCGACCAATACACTATGGATCCATGAGAATACAAACTGGGAATATGGCCATGAGTATTACAATGTGGATCCATACCTCCATGACATGATCTGATCGTAGAAATGGAAAATACACAATGGAGATATGAGATGAAAAAACATAGCCACAGATCAATACAATGTGCATCTATGTGAAAGTATATATATCAGTAATATTTCCAACATAATGATTGCACTGAAATATTTTACATTCTTAAATGATCTCCATAGTAGCCTGGGAAAATCACATAACAGAGTGAGCTCCCAACACAGGGTTTTTGTCTCGCTCCTGATGAGGTACGAATCTAACCATGTGAATAAATGATTTGATTTTGAACATGATAGAAACCACTTGATTATCGATCATTGAGGTATATCATTAAAAAGTGCGAGGGAAATAACCAATGATGACAATGATTCCCAAGGTACCTTTAGTAAATTCCAACGAATGTGGATAAATGATTCGAGGTAGAGAATTCGTGGAATCATTTGATCAAAGGTCAATGATGTAAATGTATTGTCGCAAGAAAGGAGGCTTACCATTGAGGCATGTAGGTCCCAAGGTACTATTTGGTTTCTAATTCTAATTCCCGAATGATGTGATAAAGTCGAGATGAATAGACTTGTCGAAGGAGGGTATTGATGTATCCCCCATAATCGACACAAAGATGACCCAGGAAAATGATGTGAGATGGTGGATTAAATGAGTATGGACTGACACATGAAACATAAATTGGTAATATTGTATATGTATGGTTTGAAGTGAAACTTTCCTTGAACATGATGAGGCACGACAAGTGACTTGTAAACATTTGACTTGACAAGTACCAAGAACATAATGTGACATAAAATAAGAGCTCTCTTCGAATGGAATGAAAAAGTATGATGACACATAGAATTGGTATGACTCAGAGAAAAGCATATTACCCAACTGTAAGATAAGACACAAACATGTTCCATGTTCAAGGGTGACAATAACTGCCATAATGGAATCCAAAAAACTTGACCCACTTCCTTCAATTCTCCCCCCCATCCAAATACATGAGTACCTCTTTCTTTTTTAATGAGATTGAGGAGGATAATAGGTGCTTGGTATATCTCATCCTTTGGATGAGTTCCTCAACATATGTTTAACGAACCTGAGGAAGGAAGGGTTCGGTCCCATATGGGTCCTGGATATTGGACTCACATAGGTCCTTCAATGCATAATTTTACGAGCCCAAGAAAGGTAAAATCAATGGTTTTTCATGTTTATAGAGTCTCAAAATAACTTAAATAGGAATCCATGGATGACTTTTTCGTAAATTTAGTCTCCCAAGACCAAAAAAAATGTAAAAAATACAGGGGAGAGCTCTTCTATTCATGCTTGAATAGAGTATTTATTTTTCGTAATTAGTCTCGCGAGGATGAAAAAGAGATAAAATATCACTAAAAATACACCCTTTGAAACCTATCAACGAGTGTGAAAGGAAACAGATCAATCGATAATATTTTTATGTTTAGAGAGTCTGAAAAGATATTAAAGGAGACTCCAAAGAGTTCATTTTCCGCATATATTTTACGAGTCAGAAAAATAGATAAATGTATACTTGGTAACCTATTCTCATGTTTTAACGAGAACAAGAAAGAACAAAGACTGAGCTCGGTAACCTATTCTCATGTATTTACGATCACGTGAAAGAAAAAAGACTGACCTCATTCTAGGAAAACTACTATGTTACGAGGGGAATGACCCCCAATCGAGGATCACTCCTAGTAGTGTGTTTCTCTAGAGGAATTGTGCCCCCAATTTATTTGGAAAAATCTAGTGGCTTTTCTCTAGCATGATGTCCTAAGGCTGGAGACTTTCCCCCCAAGTGTTGTTTCCTCTGAAAACACTTCTTGTTTCCTTGTTTAGGCATCTTCTTACTAATAAGAACATTTTCACTAGGCATAGGAAACAAAGTTTCAAGTATTTTATCCAAAGGGAGACTCGATTCAAATAGAGGGGGGTTTGTTTCATTTTTTAATGAGCTTGATAGAGACAATGAGCTATGCTCACAAGCGTCTGTTTCATTTTTTAATGTTCTTGACACAGGAAAAGAGTTATTCTCATGATGACCAGATGCTATCAAAGGACCAGATGATTCTAGGGATCATTGCACCTGAGTTGATATTATATTTAATGTGGCAACCTACACGGTGATAGGAGAAGGTAAAGGAAAAAACCCCATGAGCGAGGAATACTTAAGGAGACCTACTCCTACAGCCTCAAAACTATTTCGTCCTAGAAAAGGGATATTATTCGCTACAACATTGTGGAGATATGGAGTTGTATAGTCAAGTTGGTCAATAGTTATAATGTTTCCTTAATGGGGAAATTGTAAAATATGAAACATCGAAGATGCAATGACATTCATCGCATAGAACCAACTATGACCAAGTAACAAATTATAATCCATAGGTCCGTCAACCACTTCGATATCGACCAAAAAAATCTTACCCTTCAATGTCACAGTGAAATATCACAAGATTCTGTGAGGTTTGAAACCATGTCCATCAAACACTATCAAGTTGGTGGGAGACACGGTAATTTTAGGATAACCAAGGGATTTCTAGCAAGGAAAATACATGGCACAGGTGGAGGCTCCTTCATCCAAAATAGTGTGATGAATTTTCTTCCCACCAACCAAAATTTGAATTTGGAAATCTAACTAGTGGGAGAGCCCCTCCTTAAAGTAGTCCAGATTAAACGTAATCCAATTTGATTCCTCAGGATCCATAGCTCCAATGGATAACAATAGGGTTCTAGGTTGACTTGGAAAGTTTTATATAACTTCGAGAGCTGACATAGCATGAGGCACTTGCGCCAAATCGTCAATGATATTTTAGTTTTGTACACTGCGGGAATTTTCATTAAATGTCTCTTTTCAAATTGCACTCTTGGGCAGGCACAACACTGCATCCAAAATTGGCTTCTCAATCTGAAGAGGATTGGAAGATGGAGGAGGCATGGATGTGGAGGGTTTATCGAAAATATCTCCTTTAGTCTGATCACCTATATGAGTGTCATAATTATTTTCTCGAGTCATTATATTAACCATCTTAAACATGTAAACCTTATAGGCGCTCATGGAAGCATCCCCATGGTGGGAATGACCTAGGTTGCCTCCTTGCAAATGGACAGGGTTTTGTGCAACCATATGTTGTCGTTGAACCAATTGGGAGGTACCATTCATAAATTTAGCGATTTCCTCATGACGAGGTAAATATTTTGTGTAGTGGTCTTCCTCATAGATCATGCAAGGAGACTTGGCCTTCCTAGTCGGTTAAGTATCAATAGGTTATATAGTATCATGATGGTTAGAATATTTCTTGCATTTACCCTTGTTTTTCTTCTTACCTCTTGGTTTTTTAGATGAATTGGATTGGACCACATTCACCTCGGAGGATTGAGAAGGAATAGAAATAGTCTTGATCTCTGAAACAAGGCTTGGTTATGGAGTTGGTTTTGTCAGATCATTCAACGAATGAGGAGCATGAGGGATCAGATCATAAAGTGCGTCGAACTGAGAATATACCAATTCCAAATATTAAATAAAATTGATAGCCTACTCCTTATTAACTACATTCCCCATAGAAACATTACAAGAAATGGGTGGCAAGAGTGACTTTGTAAACCAATCTGTGAGGATTTGGTCTGGAATTGGAGATTTAATCAATCGTCTCCACTGTATCCACTCATGAATATGATCAAATATGTGAGTGGAAGAGGATTTGTGGAGTGAGGTAAAAATATATGTACCGATCTCATACCGTATAGGAAACTAGAAATCTGTAAGGAAATCCATGGCAAGAGAATTAAAGTTGACAAACGCGTTACGCGGTAGCTCAGTATACCATTTCGCTACTACACTTGTGAGCGTTCTCTAAAAAATTCTTAGATGAATGGAATCGTCCATCAAAGAGTTGGAATAACAATATAAATGGAAATTCATAATATTATTTTTAGGATCTTCCCCAGGTTTTCTATCGAATTTCACAATGTTGGACGGTAATTTGGCAGGGGTGGCATGCCAAAATGGGGCATGCATAATGGGATAATTTTTCAAATGTGATATATCTGGTAGATCTAACATAGCCAAGAATGGAATTTTTTGGTTAGTATCCTATGGATAATGGTGATAACCATATGGCATGCAAACACCGGTAGGAAAAACTCTAGGTTCCGATAAGACGACAAAACTATATGGTCCTCCCATGTAAGGTGGTTTACCGGGTTGTCCACCCATGTAAGGTGGTTTTCCTAGTTGTCCACCCATGTACAATGACTAAATAGATGGACCTCCTATGTACTATAGTTGACCTGAGGGTCCTCCCATGTATGGTGGTTGAAGGGACTACTGCATTGGAATCATGGGATTTATGGATTGAAAGGGAAAACTTCCTTACAGAGGAATTCCCACCAGATTGGGTTGACCCCAAAAAGGGTTAGAAACTCTTGGAAATGGTTTTTCAGGATACAGGCCAGTGGTATTAGGGATAGAACTAATTGTAGGATAAAATTTGCCCCAAGATTATTGATGTTGGAACCACGTAGGTATCCCCACAGAGAAAATTTCCCCTGTAACCGAAGGTTTCCCCCAACTGAAGGTTGGCTTCCCATTGAATATTGACCTCCAATGAATGGTGTAGTAATTTGCGATGTATGATATGGAGGCTGAGTATCTTGTGTGACTGTGGTTATGTCAATGATTTGATTGTTGGACACCTGACCGATGGGACAACCGAGTAAAGAACTTTGTGTGTGAATGTGTGGAAATAATGAAGCAGGAATATTACCTAACCCATGTGAAAAAGGATATGTATGTGCAAGTGGTTGATGTTGGACACAATGTCCAAGCTGAGAGGGGGGGGTGAATTTGTGAGTCTCTTTTTACAACTTCTTACAAAAATTTAGTTAGCCATCACCATTCACAACTTCATTATTCATTACTTCTATTCACACTTAGTTTCTTGCATGTAAACATATCTCAGTGACATATATTAACAGCAAATAACTATGCATCATCACAATAAGGAACACAAAGAACACTAACTATATGTATAAGTTTCTTTTGTATTACATACTACAATCCTTGGGGTTTATCAACACCAACTAAAATGAGCACCAAATCAAAGAGAGAACCAACTCTCATTGCAAGAACCATCCTGCATATCTCAGCATCGACTAAGAAGAGTAATCCAACCCTCAAGTACAATACCCAACTTATAGAAATAAATAAAGATTTCAAACTATACCAATAGTCTATACCAACACAAGTGCATCGCCTATGCACCACACAACCAGTCACATCAATCTCATCATCCAAATTAGTTCTACTCACCAAGATAAATCACCAAGACAAACTCTCAATAATATCACCAAGATAACCAACAAGATACCTCTATAAATACACCATACTCTCCATAAACCAAATACCATAAGTTGTCGTGATTCTGTTGTAATGATTTAGCTGATGCGGTTTTGTTGCCACAATTCTTCTGTCGCGCTCTTTCTGCCACGATTTTTCTGTCGCTCTTTTTCTGACGCAATTTTTTTGCCTCACTTTTTCTCCTGCACATTTTTTGCTGCGATTTTTTCTACTGCACTCTTTCTGTTGTGATTTTCCTGCCGCACTTTTTCTGCCACACTTTTTTTGCGCACTTTTTCTGTCGCGATTTTTCTACCACACTTTTTTTCCGCACTTTTTCTGTCGCGATTTTTCTACCACACTTTTCCTGCTGTGAATTTTCTCTATCATAATACCTTCCCAAATAACCTTTCACAAATGGATATTCAATATTCTCAAAGATCATAAAAATAATATAACGTTTCTCTCTTATTTATACTTCTCCAAGTAGATTCCTCTAGGGGTTATCTTCTAACCAACTTATTGAAATTCCTTCTTTTTGGGATAAACCACTTCTAACCAATTTTTCCACTTACAACCACTTTATCCACAAACATTAAACTCTCCACTTCTAGTTGCAACTAATTTATTTTTAATTGTTTTTTTGTTACAACCACTTAACCCATGACTAACCGGTTTGATTGGTCAACTTATTCTAGGATGTTCTAGAATAATTTGACTTCTTTGACCTTCTAGGGGATTCTAGATAAATCATGAGGGTTCTCCAACTTCAGATGGCCATAACTCTCTAACTGTGAGGAGTTATGTGACGCTACACATATCACTGGAAAAAACATGACATATACTATCCATCAAGAAATGTTTCTCCTGCAAATTCATTGATATTTATCACATCATTCCTCAATCAAACTTAGGTTCCCTAACCACACTACTGGTCTACTCAACCACCTAACCATTTGGAATTCACAAAGCATCTTCCTATGAGGGATTTCACCATAAGGGGACCACTTTAGAGTTTATCCATTTGGTTCTTCCTATCAACCATGACATGACATCAATGATACAACTCCCTTTAATATCAATACATCATTATGAAACCACTTGACATAAACCCTTTGACAACAATTACATCAATGACCATATAACCAATAATCAATATATCTATGATACAAAGACATCACTATGATAATACTTTACATCAATCCGTTTGGAATCAATCCCTTGACATCAATGACAACATAGTACAATAATATCCCCCTTTGGAATTGATGGCAACATGAACATTGATGTCAACACCAATAATTTATGGCAACACCAAGACACATAAATGATCAATCTCCCTCTATGGTCATCTCTCCTCATCAATGACCATCTCCACATCAATGTGACTACCTCTCCTCCTTTGAAATCAATGGAAAAGGGTCTATCTCTTTGGGGATGCTCCCCCTCACTAAATTGTCCCTAAGGTCTCTCCCCCTGGTTGCACTATCCCGTGGGTTGCTCTCCATGCATCTGATGAATCTCTCTCCCTTTGAAAAGGTAAATCACTCTGAATTAATGCTAATGATATGGCTACCAATCATCTCTCTTATTAGAATCATGTTTCTACAACCAATCATGGGAAGAAGAATAACTCCCCCTATGGGTATGTCTCCCCCTATATTCTTTGCAAGATGAACAATATGATACCACTGCAATATGATTTTGATGCAAATGATATTGCTCAACCATAACATAGATGAACTGTTCAAGAATTATTTTCTCTTCCTATGATGATCCTTTGACCTGTCCATGCATCAAATGCATTCCATACCATACATCATGAAGCAAAATATATGTCAACAATGAATAGAGAATCATGAACAAAACATCAACCATGTACATCTTGTGCCATACTGTGTGCCAACCATGCACAAAACCCATGTACATCAATACCATACAATATACCATAAGATATCATCAATGGAGTGTATCAACCATATTCCAAGACCATGTGCCAACTATGTACCAAACATATGTCTCTACCAACATTCCAATCATGTGCCTCTAACAAGTGTCATATCACTCATGATATGCCTCTACCATGAACAAAGTGCCACAACCATGTATCTCAACCATCAATATATCAACCAAGCATATCAACTATAGCATCCATACATCATGTACCAAAGAAAGTGCATCAACCATGCACCAAACCTCAACAAGATGAACCACAATCAACCATAAACCATGTGCCAATCATAGTGTTATCAAGTGCCTCAACCAATGTACCAAGTATGTACTAATCATGCATCAACTATAGATAAAGCTATGACTCATCAATGATGTACAACATAACCACCTCATCAACTCATAAACTAGATGTCCCAATATGTAGCTCAACCACATGCCAAATGCATGCACCAAGACATCCAACAAATATGCCTCTAACAATACATCATAATATATGTTAATGGAGCTCACATATGTACCAACCATGCACTACAATAGATCTTCCTCAAAACAACAAGTATAATGCAACAACAATACCTCTAAACATGTATCAAGAGTGTCCCTCAATAGATCAATGATATATCTCTAGATAGCATCACATCATCATGATATATCTCATAAACAAAGTTCCATAACTTCACTAACATAACCAACAATATTCCTCAACAGAAAATTCCTCAATCCACACTCTAGGGTTAGTACCATGCATCCAATATAGGAATCAAGAATATGCTTCAACACTCAACCACATATTATCACCATATATTCATCAAACACACATAAGAATATGAAACCTGAAGCAAACCATCTCAGAACCTGAATAAACAAAGTTAGATAATCAAACCATGCTGCAACTCATCTGTACACTCCTCTTCTTGAGGATTTATCCACAGGTACATGGATTGTTCCACAAACAACTCATGTATGTGTGGGACCTTTCTATAGGTCACCTCGCATGTGTACATGACTTCTCCCACAAGAGATCACATATGCTTTAGAAAATTTCAAGCTTGAGCTTGCCTCATGGCTGCCATTTTGTTTTGTTTGTTTAATCTTCTTCATCCACTTTTGAGGATGTCCTGTTCTCTAAGTACTGGTTCTTTCAGCTTCCATCCTTTCAACCTTTTATCTCTTCCATTTTCTTATTTCCATATCATTTGAAGCAACCTCATGGAATGTCTTCTTGTGTTCCAAAAATCGTGGGATTTTTGGCCAAACCCACTACATTTGTAGAATCTCATGGTCTGACAATGTGCATCAATGTGTCCCACAAGGTTACATCTCCAACATCTTATCATGTTATTGAATCTTCTAACATCTTGATCTGAATTATTTTCAGCACGAAATGAGAGAAGAGATATAATAAATTAATGTACAAAGATATATAGGATATTCAATAATATAACGGAAATGTATCAAAGATGCAACCATAAACACAGAGATACAATAATACACAATTTTCTATTAATGAGCGAAAATGTACAAAGACTGTAAAAATACAGAGTGAAAGACTCACTAGAATTGTGGTATTTTATCTCTGAGAATAGATGTGTCTGCTACTCACATTCACAAGAATATAATTTTAAAATGAGGCTCCAAATGCATTTTTATCATAAATAAAATTCAAAACCCTAACCCCAAAAGATGAAAATCCAACAGTTTTGTGGACCCCGTTTTGGGTAGTTTGGTATATCAACTTCCTCGAGGCATAACTTTGGCATACGATCTTTGTTTGTAGCACACGTTATCTCATTGGAAAGGTATGGTCAAGGAGATTCATTTTTGGGGATAAATTAGAGCCTTCAACAATCCTTGAGGATATCGATCCCGAAAAACCTTCATTTAGGCCCTCAAAATGGCCCCGGAAGTTAAAAACTACTAAAAATAGTAAATTACCAAAATTGCCAGAAAACTGTTTTGAGCCAGTTGGAAAAGGTCGGTGGCCACCAATATCCACCTTGATCACATATTTCCTTACATAATGTGTACAATCCAAATTTTTGTGACCATATTCATTACATGTGAAATTATGACCCTTGAAAAAAAAATTGTACCTTTCCTTTTGTTTCAACCTTGAAGGTGTCTCTCTTCTGAATTCTCTTTGAGGTGTAGGAATTGCTTCTTTATGTCTTGTTATAATATTCTAAAGGTTTCCTTGATTTGTGTATATTCTTGACTTGAAACCTTGCTTCCACCTTTTGAGAATGGAGGACTTACCTCTTGCTTCTTAGAAGTGTTAGCTTTAAAGTGTGTAGCTTCCTTTTTGTATTGCTATAGTGGGAAAACCCCCCTACAGACTACACTAGAGTTCTAAAGTGTAGGAAAATCTAATCGTATAAAGTCTCCTACTTTTAACAACTATCCCAACAACACCCCACATTGATGCATAAAGTACAAAGTATAGGGATCCGGTATTCCTACCCTAAACTCTGTGTCTGGTGTCGATCCCAATGCGTTCGGTCGCTTCTTGTCTGCAAATCTCCTCCCAAGGCTGACTTGAATTCACCGAAAGACAAACAAGAAACTACGAACATGCATTCTATATATGAATTAGTGGTTTAAATGTCATAACAAAATGTAGATCAAACATGAATATTGAATACATCATATGGCAGGAGGGAAAAAGTACTTATTTATATTAATCTCACAAAGTCACTTACAAAATGAGATTGGGGACTACTCGTCGAACCCGGTCCTGGGATCCTCTTCACGAAGATCCAACTTCTTCCACGTATCCTTCTTCTCTCACACTTCTCTCTAGAGAATAGGCATAGGTTTATGGATGAGGAAAAAGCGCAAGAATGGGGAATTCTGGCTCAAACTCATAGTGTGGCTGCAAATTCTTGGGGCAAGAGGGGATTAGGAAATGGGTAGAGTTTCACTACTTTCATGCTTCTCCTTAGAATGGGACCCCAACACCTTGTTTTATATTCCAAAAAGATAGTTAGTCGGTTGGGTGATGGGCTATGGGTGGTCAATTGGTTAGGAAACTACCCAAAATCTTGTATTCCCTTGCAACGTTTTATTCTTTGGAACTTTTGTGGGTATACGCGAGTTGTAATGGTGCATCTAGCATACATATGTGGGAAGTAATGGTGTAGCTAGTGTACATACATGGGAAGTAGTGGTGCAGGGCGCGTACATCTTCAAAAATTTGGTTTTTAAGAAGAGTTATTCAGTATTGGCTTGGAAACAATAGTAAGTAAGATGGCTTGCTGCTAGGTATGCATGTCTGGTGCAAATTAGGATTATAACATTTATCCAAGACCTGATTTATCATTTGGTGATATTTTCCTATCCAAGATTTCATCCAAGATTTTTGAGCTTCTCATAAACCTTTTTTCCTTCTCTTCTTTCCTTCCGAGATCAACAACTTTTTCTTCGAACTTATGACATGATTCTTCCTTTTCATTTACTTGATTATTCAACAATTCCTCTATCCTTTTGGCTTCTTCAATTTGTGTCTTTAGATTGACATTGACTTCAAAGATTTTACTAATATCATCATCTACCTTCTTCTTTTCTTCTGCTTGACTAATTATTTCATTCTTTAGTCTTTTGATCTCTTCCTCTTTTTCTTCTAATTGACTCTTTTTACTTTCTTCTTGTTCTTTGAGAATTTGTTTTAGTGCCATGGTATGCCTTGGGTACTCTTATAGGATTTCCTTAGTGTATTTTTCAAGATACTCAAAAGAAGTTGAATTATTTCCTATTTCATAGCTAACATCGTCCAACTCAGATAAAAATTTATCTTTAAGCTTCAACAAATCTTCCTCTTCATCTATAATATAACTTCCAACACAATCTACTTCTAGATTTTCTTCTTCAATTGTAGAAGAACATTAAAAATCAGCATACTTAGGATTATTGCAAATAGATGATTTTTTAGAGTCTTTACCTTCATTTTCCTTGATGGAATTGTCTTCTTTGTCTTGATATACCTTCTCTAGCTTTAGCCATAGATCCTTGGAAGAAGTATAATGTCCCATGCTTTCTTTGACATATATTGAGAGTCCATTGAAAATGTACTTGAGAGATAATGCATCATTCTCCTTTTCTTCCTTTTGAGCTGCAAACTTTGACTTATTCTTCAAGGGAATTGATTCACCAATAGATGCTTTCCAAACACCTGCTCCTTTTTCCTTCAAATACCCTTTCATTTCTATTCTCCATGCTGAATAATTTGTCTCATCAAGAATTAGAAATTCATCATCCATTTGTGTGTCCATGGATCTCGTCCAATCTTGTTAATGCTTATAGTGAAGGCCTAATCTAATACCAATTGTTGGACACACCGACCACAATGAGAGGGGGGGTGAATCAGTGTGAGGATCTTTTGACAAATTCTTACAAAAATTTAGTTGGCCATCACCATTCACAACTTAATTACTCATTAATTCTATTCATACTTAGTTGCTTGCATGTAAACATTTCTCGGTGACATATATTAACAATAAAGAATAATGCATCATCACAATAAATAACAATAGATATATGTATAAGTTTGTTTTGTATTACGGACTGCAATCCTTGGGGTTTATCAACACCAACTGAAATGAGCACCAACTTAAAGAGATATACAACTCTCAGTGCAAGACCCAACCTGCAGATCTCAACACCAACTGAGAAGAGGAATCCAATCCTCAAGTACAATACCTAGCTTGTAGATAGAAAGAAATCTGTCAAACTATACCAACAGTCTATACCAACACAAGTGCATCACCTATGAACCACACAACCTATCACATCAATCTCATCATCCAAATCAGATCTAAGGTGAATCACCAAGACAACTCTCAACAATATCACCAAGATAACCAACAAGATACCTCTAGAAATACACCATACTCTCCATAAACCAAATACCATAAGTTTTCGCAATTTTGTTGTCATGATTTTGCTACTGTGATTTTGCTGCTGTGATTCTTCTATCACACTTTTTCATCCCTGCTTTTTCTGCCATGATTTTTCTGCCGCACTTTTTCTGCCACAATTTTTCTTCCGCACTTTTTCTGCCGCACTTTTTCTACCACAATTTTTCTGCCGCACTTTTTCTGCCACACTTTTTTGCCACACTTTTTTTGCTGTGATTTTTTTGCCGCACTTTTTCTACCACAAATTTTCTCTATCAATAATACCTTCCCAAATAACCTTTCACAAATGGATATTCAATATGTTCAAAGATCATACACATTAGATACCCTTTCTTTCTTATTTATACTTCTCCAAGTAGCTTCCTCTAGGGGTTATCTTCTAACCAACTTACCAAAATTCCTTCTTTTTGGGATAACCCACTTCTAACCACTTTGTCCACTTCCAACCACTTTATCAACAAATAGTAAACTCCCCACTTCTAGTTGCAACTAATTTATTTTTATTTGTTTTCTTGTTGCAACCACTTTACCCCTGACTAACCACTTTGACTGGTCAACTTCTTCTAGGATCTTCTAGAATAATTTGACTTCTTTGACCCTCTAGGGGATTCTATATAACTCATGAGGGTTATCCAACTTCAAATGGACATAACTCTCTAACTAGGAGGAGTTATGTGACGTTCCACATATCACCAGAAACAACATGACATATAATATCCATCTGGAAACGTTTCTCCTCAAATTCATTGATCTTCATTTGATTATTCCTCAATAAAACTTAGGTTCCCTAACCAAACCAATAGCATACTCAACCACCTAACCATTTGGATTTCACAAAGTGTCTTCTCATGAGGGATTTCACCATAAGGGGACCACTTTGAGAACTTTATCCAAGAGTGTCTTCCTGTGATGGTTTTCAGCATAAGGGGACCACTTTGTAGTTTATCCATTTGGTTCTTCCTATAAACCATGACATGGAATCAATGATACAACTCCATTTGATATCAACAAATAATTATGACACCACTTGACATCAACCCTTTGACAACAATTACATCAATGACCATATAAACAATAATCAATATATCAATGATACAAACACATCACTATGACAATACTTGACATCAATCTATTTGACATCAATCCCTTGACATCAATGAAAACATAGTACAATAGTTGAGTTGGGGTTACCTGGGTCACCGATGTTTCTGGTAGAGATGGAGCACTAGCAGTAGAAACTACAGAAGTTGTGGAAAAAGATGAGTTCCCAAGTCCTTTAGGAAAACCAAAAGATTGTGTAGTGGTGTCTTAAGCCCTAAATCATGGTGCATTACCCCTTAATTAGGGAATATTACATTAGTATTTTTATTTTATTTATTTTGGCTTGGGTCCATTAGTTGTAATTGTACCTCCTAGCCACCTATATGTACCAAGGAGACCTTTTCATTTGGAATCATCTTGTATTTGTGAATTCATATGATGTATAAGGAGGTTTCCCTCTAGAAGAGGCTTATTATCTTAATTTATCTCTTTGTCAAGGCGTTGAGTACTTATTATGATGTCTTTATGGTATTTTTTTATTTGGTTCTTAACATTTGGTGTCATAGCTAGACAATCCTCGGGACTAGCTTCTTCAAAACAAGCCTTGTTGGCATTTTCACTACAAATTTTATTCTGGAAGGTTTCAGAATCTAGAGTTTCTATGGTGTGGAGACAAAATATACAGATAACATGGATACAAAGTTAATATCTTGGTTCAATATATTTTTGGAGATACATTATGTTCAAGTTACGGTGTTTGACTAGTGTTGAAACTAGTTTGAAACAAGTCTTCTTGGAATTTTCGATCCGAAATTTTTTCGGCTTGGTTTCAAGTTCCAAATATTTACAGTACGAAGGTGTAATAGTGAATTATCATGTGTACAAATTTCATCCCATAATTCGTTGTACTATGAAATTTATTCTCTGAGGAAATGAGGGTTTTTGGTTACTCTATATTTCAATCTAAAATAGGTGTTCTTGGGAAAAATGTTCTATCTAAAGCTACAAAAATACAAATTGAGTGAGACTTGCTCCATTGGTTAGGGTACGGACTGAGGTGGTACGGGTGAAAATTTCAAGTTCTTAAGTAAAGACAGGGACATGTGGCAGGACGTACAAGTTCTCTCTCCTGAAAGGGAGAAAATAAACACATCTTGGGAAAGTTATCATAAAATTCTCTTGGAGAATCCAATATTGGTCTAACTTGTGGGGTTGGAAAGAAGAAACATCAACATACCACAAGAAAAAAAACTTAGAATCAGAAGGTGTTGTAAATATTTTCATTGATGTGTTGTCATTGATGTCAACAACCAATTTCATTATGATGTGATGATGAGTTGTTATGAACAACATGCAGATGAATCTACCTAAAGCTTAGGAAAGGCGGTGTATTAGATTTCACGAGATCAACACAATTCATAAACACCATCAAGATCGAATTCCCAACAAATCATTGATCTCGATCACTTATAATCCAAGTGCAAAACCAAAAATATCGTAAGGGAAAGTGCATTGCAGTGATGATGAGTTCTTATGAACAACATGTAGAGGAATCTACCAAAAATCTCAGAAGGGAAAGTGAATTGCACAAACGTGATCAGGATTGAAATCCCTATAGTAAAACTACAAAAGAATCGATGGTGAATCCTATCCACTGATGTATATTTCAATAAAAACCAGGACCATCAAATCTAGGAGTTACAGAGGAGGACCTTTGGATCAACATCTAGTTAAGTCCTGGTGGTCGGATCTCAGTAAGGGTAGATTAATAGCAGGAAACCATTGTTGGATGAAAGGGTTGGGGCTAAAAATTGCGCAAGTTTCAATTATGAAATAGACACTGACCGTCGATCATCACCTGCCAATAGATCTACAGTTGGCATCGGTTCCACTACCCCAGAAACCCCGAGCCTCAGAGTCATGAATAGACGAATTCTCGATAATCGTTGGATCGTGTTAGGATTTTTCGTATCAAAGAAGGATCATCATATGATGTCAAGATACTCAAGGTTTATTCATGGAATCTCACTTAGAAATAATTGAGAATTGGAAATGAATAACCCAAATTCCTGAAGGCCGAAATGAATCTAGACCATTGATCTAGAACTGATCACAGTCGTTGGATAAAGGATTCATGAGATCCTGAAATAGTTGAATTCCCAAAGACCGTTGGATCATGTTAAGAGTTTCACATCAAATAAGGATAGTTAGATGAATTCAAGTTACTCGAGGTTTATTCGGGGAATATCACTTCGGGAGAATTGAGAATTGGGAACAAATAACCCAAATTCCCAAAGGACGAAATGAATCTAGACCATTGATCTAGAACTAATCACAATCGTTGGATCAAGGATTCATAAGATCCCGAAATAGTCGAATTTCTGATGATCGTTAGATCATGTTAAGATTTTTGCGTCAAATAAGGATCGGTATATGAAGTCAAGTTACTCTAAGTTTATTCGGGCAATTTTACTTCGGGAGAAGTGGGAAAAGTGAATAACCCAAAATTTCGAAGGCTGAAATGAACTGATCACAGTCATTGGATTAAGGATTCAAATGAACCTACGACAGTTAGATCCAGGAGGAGGACATGTGACACATCAGGCAATTCATGTTAGTAAATACCACATCAGCAAGGACACATGGCACAA
Organism: Picea engelmannii; assembly: GCA_009831015.1. Classification (NCBI taxonomy): domain Eukaryota; kingdom Viridiplantae; phylum Streptophyta; class Pinopsida; order Pinales; family Pinaceae; genus Picea; species Picea engelmannii. The sequence continues at coordinate 503,328 of ML777700.1, read as the reverse complement.
TCAGACGGTGACAAGAGTCAAGGTCTAGTTGGCACTTTAGGGTACATAAGTCATGAATCTAGGTGACACATGGAAACCACTCGTCCAATTCCAATTCAGCAGTGACATCAGAAAGTTACATCACTCTGGGAGTTATTCCTTCAGGGGAAATACCTGAAGTGTCAAAGGCCGAAGTCAATGCTAACCGTTGATCTAAGATCCTTTGGATTCTCACATAACCATTAGATCAAAACATAGTCGAAAGATGATGTAAGAAATCCCATGTTGACCACTTTAGCACTGACCAGCTCCGGTGGAAATTGGAACAACAATCACCCAGACCTCTGAACCCCCGAAGTCCCGAAGTAAATAGTGGTCGTCCATATCAATATTTTATTAAGTCATATTCATTGGATTAAGCAGTGTAAGTATAGTGTAAGGATCAAAGATAGACCGTTGATTTGGTTCTAAGAATCATGCTAACCATTAGATCAATCCTTGTGAGAGTTTAAAGCTTCAAAAGACTGGACGAAAGAGAATACACATGAAGGCCGAAGTCTAGAGGACTAGGTTCCATCCCTCGGTCATGGGTTAGGAACACATAAAGTTGTGTAGCACTAGGAACATCACTTAAATTAATAATCCCATGGTTTATGCATATGGTCACATGTAAATGGTTTGAAGGAAGCACCTCTACAGAATTTGATTTCTGCAATATTTGCAGACACATGGAATTGAGTTAAAAGAAATCAATCCATACATGTGATCTATTTATGAAAAGAAGTCTCACTAAATTAAAATCCTTCACAATAATGTTTGAATAATAATAAATATTATTTTTATTTTAAAATGAAGAGGTGCGATAGTCCAAACAAAGGGACACAATGCTTCATAGCTCACACCAGTTGGAAGATTATATAAACAAGAAATAATGGTGAGAAGAAAGTGTCTCTACAGTCCATATCAGAAGATCAAAACAAAAGCAGATTCCAAGAAGACGAACTTATGATTCTTATGAAGTGAGGGTGGAACGGAGGAGACCAGAAGGATTCATATCCTTCACTAAGTAAGGATAAGAGATTTGGTTCTCCCTAGGGTTGGTTCCCTAAAAACAAGGGAGTTGGTGCTTCCTAGGGTTGGTGCCCTAAAAACAATGGAGTTGGTGCTTCCTAGGGTTGGTTCCCTAAACCATGGGAGTTGGTGCTTCTTGGGGTTGGTTCCCTAAAAAAAGTGATTTGGTGCTTCCTTGGGTTGGTGATCTAAAATAAAAGGGAGTTGTTGCTTCCTAGGGTTGGTGCCCTGAAGAAGGGGATTTATGTATTCTAGAGTTGGTGCTCTAAAAAGGATTGGTGTCCATCACTATTCTTCATAAAATCCTTGTAATTCCTATTAGTTATATTTATATAATTGATTTTACAAAAAGGTCTATTGTTGATCTATTGTGGTAATTGACAAAATATAAAAGTAATTGATTCACCCCCCCCTGATAGTATTCCAACATTTGGTATTAGAGAAGGTGCTTTTAGCATAGTCCAACAATTGGAAGGTAGATCCTAAAGATGGATCAACAAGAGGGAATGTCTAACAACAAAGCACCATTGTTCAATGGAGGTGGCTATGCTCTATGGAAAATAACAATGAAAAAATTCAGGTTGTCTCTTTGTTTTTATATTTGGAAATATGTGTAGATGGTTACACTGCACCAACTACTCCACCCAAAGATGTTTTAGGAAAGAAAACATGCAATGACAACTCAAGAGAAATTAATGCAATTCTAGGAGGGTTGACAAATTCTATATGTGTGAAATTTATGCATTGTAAGTCAACCAAAGAAATATGGGACAAATTGGAGGTTGTATACGAAGGACATAGAAAATTAAGGGAAGCCAAACTACAGACCTATAGAACTCAATTTGAAAATATGAAAATAAAGAAGAAGAGAACATTGTTAAATACTTTCATAGGGTAGATGAAGTGGTTTATTCAATCAGAGAAGTAGGAGAAGAACCTACAGATAAACCTATTGTGAAAAAGATAATAAGGTCATTCCCTATGAGATATGATGCCAATATTTCTACAATTGAAGATAGGCTTGATCTTGACACACTCACAGTTGATCAACTTCATGGAATTTTTATAGCATATGAAATGAGAAAAGGGATTGATAAACCAACAAAAGATGAAACAACCTTTAAAGTGTCTAAAGCAAAGAAGAAACAAGAACATATGTCTCATGAATATTAGTCAGACATATTCGATGTAGAATAAGCCAACTTTATAAAGAAACTCCATAAAGGATCTGGAAAATATAAAGTAAATTTACCCCTCAAATGTTTCAACTGTAGCATAATTGAACACTTTGCTAGCAAATTTCCCTATCCCAAGCAGGAGGAAAATGATGAAGAAGTTCACAACCAGAAAAACCAATACAAGAAAAAAATTTATAAGAAAAAGAAAAAAACCTACTCTAAAGAAGACATCAACTCTTCGGACATGAGTGAAGATGAGAATTCAGAGCTTCTATTTATGGGAATGGATACTCAAAATAATGATGTAGATAATGAAGAAAATTTTGAATTTGAAGGAGAAGTGAACCTAGAAGAAGAACTAATTATTTCTCTGGAGGAACTAAGAAAGTATAAAAAGAAGAACAAGATACTTAGGACACAACTTCAATAATTCGAAGAATCACATCAATAAAAAAATATAGATGCATTAATAACTATCAAAAAATCATAGCAGATCATTAGTGATTTAAAATGACAGCTCCTAGAAGCTAATAAAATTGAAGTAGTCATTTTAAAACAACATAGTGATAAAAAACAAGTATGTGAGAAACTAGAAGTTGAGATTAAGATGTTGAAAAGTGAACTTGAGAAAGAAAAGAAGGGATCAAAATATGGAAATAGTTCAAATATCTTGGATGAAATTCTCAGTAGTCAAAAATCACCAAAAAACAAGACTGGTTTGGGATACACCCAAGAATCAACTTCTACATCACAAGGATCAATCAAAAGACCAATCGGTTACGTAGATGCTCTAAAAGGATCCTCAAGAAGAGAAGATAATAAAGAAAAGATGATACCATTGAAAATTGTTCCACATAAACATAAATCAACATTCCCTACTAAAGTAAAAAATGGAAGGAAGAATACAAACACCAGAAGGAATCCCCCTAATAAATATCTATTTATTGGATACTATTACTCTTTCAATAATTTTGGTCATAAGGTAGTACACTGCAAAGCTTATGGCCAATACAATAACAAAAATTTCTAAAGATATAAGAAAATAGGTACAATACAGAGAAGAGAAACTACAACTCATTTGCTCCTTTGCAAAACTTGAATATTGAATGTAAAAAATGCAACAACTATGGTCATAAAACTAGAGAATGTATATTATCAATGCAATCCTTAAAGATTGGAAACCCTAAAAAACAGAATAAGAAGATATGGAAAAGAAAATCTTAAGTACCAAGCAAGAAATATGATGAATATATTTCCCCTGAAACTTATGAAGTTAATAATAGGATATTGGTGGGTAAAACTTCTAATAAGGAATATAATAATCAAAGCTATGAATATAAAGTAGATCAAGCTCAAGACAAGAAAACTCCTAAATAAAAATATGACACAATTCCAGAACTTGATAATGTCATACAAATAAATTATCCATTACCCAAGAAATGGAAAATAAAAAAGGGAAATTCTCAGAACAAAGATAAAGAATATTTTGGTGCACAAAATGGTGACAATGAAAATGAATCTTCAATAGTAGAAAAAACAAAAGAATTGAGTGATGATGATCTCATAAATTTTTCCAATGTTGTTTTAATGATCCAATGAAACTCCTTCTGAAAAAAAATAGAAACAAAGAAGGGAAGATTTAAAAATTGTTCTTGTTGATACCCCTTTAGGTATTGAAGCACATAAAAATTAGTAGATAACTAGGATCATAGAAAGCATCATTGTCGGTATAACTCTATGTAGGTTCTGACATGGTTTGTTGCAGGTCTTCATCTTCCTAGGAAAAATGCAGGTTATGTATTCTCTCAAGTAAAGTCATGTGATATGATCATGCATTGGTCCAAAAGTGGTTATAATTGGACAAACCCTAAATGGAAGTCAATATGTTGTATATAGTGGTATACATGGAATCTTGTAGAGATGACAGGGGGAGAGACCTTGTCAGGAAGAACTACCCTTTTAGAAACAAAGGGGGAGAACAATCAGAGGAAGAGAGAGAATATTGATAGGGGGAGTCATTCAGTTATGGTAGGTGGAGCATGATTGCAGGGGGATTTACACGATTTCATATTTTGGTTAGCAACATACAGATAGACATAGATTAATCATAATGGGAGAAAATATTTTCCATTGATGTCAAATGGGGAGAGCAACTTTAGAGGAGAGAAGCATCATCACGGGGGGAGTTTGTGTATGAATTTAGTGTGTTTATCTTAATGAAAAAGGGGGAGATTGTTGGAAATATTGTCATTGATGTCAAAAGATGATGTCATTATGATGTGATGATGAATTGTTATGAACAACATGCAGAGTAATATACCTAAATATCAAGAGAGGAGGCATATTAGATTTCACAAGATCAATGTAATGAAGAAACACCATCGGGATTGAATTCCCAATAGATTAATGAACTCGATAAGTTAGAATCCAAGTGCAACACCAAAAAACTCAAAAGGGAAAGAACATTTCAGTGATGATGAGTTGTTATGAAAAACATGTAGAAGAATCTACCAAAAAGCTAATAAGGGAAAGCGCATTCCAGGAATGCGATCAAGATTGAAAGCCCCACAATAAAACTACAAAAGAATAGAGGGAGAATCATGTCCATTGATGTAGATTTTGGGACAAACCAGGATCGTCAGATCTGGGAGTTAAGGAGGAGGAACTTCGGTTCAACATCCGATTAAGTCCTGACCATCATATCTCATTAAAGGAAGATCAATGACGGGGAACCATTTCAGGATGCAAGGGTTGGAGTTAACAATCACACAAGTTTAGGTTCCAAAATAGACATCGACCGTCAATCGTCACCTGCCAATAGATCTACGGTTGGAATCAGTTCAAATACCCATGAACTCCAGAGCCTTGGAGTCATGAATAGTCAAATTCCTGACAACCCTTGGAACATGTTAGGATTTTTCCCGTAAAAGAAGGATCATTATATGAAGTCAAGATACTCGAGGTTTATTCAGGGAATCTCACTTCGGGAGCATTGAGAATTGGGAATGAATAACCCAAAGTCTCGAAGGCTGAAATGAATCTAGACCATTGATCTAGAATTGATCATAGTCATTGGATCAAGGATTCATGAGATCTCGAAATTGTTGAATTCCCGATGACCGTTGGATCATGTTAATATTTTCGCGTCAAATAACGATCTTTAGATGAAGTCAAGTTACTCGAGGTTTATTCTGGGAATCTCACTCTGAAAGAATTGAGAATTGGGAACGAATAACCCAAAGTCTCGAAGGCCAAAATGAATCTAGACCATTGATCTAAAACTGATCATAGTCATTGGATCAAGGATTCATGAGGTCCCGAAATAGATGAATTCCTAATGACCATTGGATTATGTTAAGATTTTCACCTCAAAGAAGGATTGTTATATGAAGTCAAGTTACTCGAGGTTTATTCGAGGAATTTCACTTCGGGAGAATGGGAAGTGGCAAAAACGAATAACTCAAAGTCCTGAAGGCCAAAATGAATTGATCACAGTCATTGCATCAAGGATTCATATGAACCTATGACCATTAGATACAGAAGGAGGACATGTGACACATCAGGAAATCCATGTCAGTAAAGACCACATCAACAAGGACACATGGCACAATCAGATGGTGACAAGTGTGAAGGTACAGTTGGCACTTTAGGGTATGTAATTCATGAATGAAGGTGACACGTGGAAGCCACTTGGCTAGTTCCATGTCAAAAGTGACGTCATCAAGTTATGTCACTCCGAGAGTTATTCCTTTGGGGGAAATACCCGAAGCATCGAAGAACAAAGTCAATGATAACCATTGATCTAAGATCCTCCATATTCTCACATAACCGTTAAATCAAAAAGTAGTGGAAAGATGATGTAAGAACTCCCATGTTGACCACTTCCACGCTGGACAACTCTAGTGTAAATTGGAACAACAATCACCTAGACCTCTGAACCCATGAAGTCTTGAAGTCCCGAAGTAAATAGTGATTGTCCATCTCAATCTTTGATTAAGTCATAGTGGTTGGATTAAGCAGTGGAAGGATAATGTAAGGATCAAATCTAGATCGTTTATTTGGTTCCAGGAATCATGCTAGCCATTGGATCAATCTTTGTGAGAGGTCAAATATTCGAAATACTGGATGAAAGAGAATACGCCTGAAGGCCGAAGTTCAAAAAACTAGGTTCCAACCCATGGTCACAAGTTACGAACACAGATATTCGTGTAGCGTTGGGAACATCGCTTAAATTAATAAGCCTATGGTTTATGCATATGGTCACATGTAAATGGTTTGAAGGAAGTGCCTCTACAAAATTTCTATTTCTACAATATTTGTAGAGACATGGAATCGAGTTAAAATAAATCAATCCATACATGTGATCAATTTATGAAAAGCACTCTCACTAAATTAAAATCCTTCACAATAATGTTTGAATAATAATAAAGATTATTGTTAATTTAAAATGAAGAGGTGTGATGGTCCAAAAAAAGGGACACAATGCTTCTTATCTCACACTAGTTGAAATATTATATAAACGAGAAAGAATGTTGATAAGAAAGTGTCTCTACAGTCCAGATCAGAAGATCAAAACAGAAGCAGAGTCCAAGAAGAAGAACTGATGATTCATATCCTTCACTAAGTAAATATAAGGGATTTGGTGCTTCCTAGGGTTGGTTGCCTAAAAACAAAGGAGTTGGTGCTTCCTAGGGTTGGTTCCCTAAAAACAAGGGAGTTGGTACTTTCTAGGGTTGATGCCCTAAAAACAAGGGAGTTGGTGCTTCCTGGGGTTGGTGCTCTAAAAAAAAAGGGAGTTGGTGCTTCCTTGAGTTGGTTCCATAAAATACAAGGGAGTTGGTGCTTCCTAGGGTTGGTACCCTGAAGAAGGGGATTTGTGTCTCCTAGAGTTTGTTTTGTAAAAAAAATTGTTGTCCTTCACTATTCTTCATAAAAGCCTTGTAATTCCTATTAATTATATTTATAGAATTGATTTTACGAATAAGTCTATTGTTGATATATTGTGGTAATAAACAAAATATAAAAGTAACTGCTAATTGTTGAAAAAGGGTAATATTGATTCAACCCCCCCTCTCAATATTCCAACATTTGGTATCAGAGAAGGTGCTTTCAACATAGTCTAACAATTGGAAGGTAGATCCTAAAGATGGATCAACAAGAGGGAATGTTTAACAACAAATCACCATTGTTGAATGGAGGTGGCTATACTCTATGGAAAATAACAATGAAAAACTTCATGTTGGATCTTGGTTTTGATATATGGAAAAAATTTGTAGATGGTTACACTGCTCCAACTACTCCACCCAAAGATGTTGCAGGAAAGAAAATCTGCAATGACAACTCAAGAGAAATTAATGAAATTCTAGGAGGGTTGACAAATTCTATATGAGTGAAAGTCATGCATTGTAATTCATCCAAATAAATCTAGGAAAAATTGGGGTTTTTATATGAAGGAGATAGAAAAGTTAGGGAAGCCAAACTATAGACCTATAAAACTCAGTTTGAAAATCTGAAAATCAAAGAAGAGAAAATTATTGAATACTTTCATAGGGTAGATGAAGTGGTTAATTTAATCAACGCAGTAGGAGAAGAAATTACAGATAAACCTATTGTGCAAAAGATACTAAGGTCATTACTTAAGAGATATGATGCCAAGATTTCTACAATTGAAGATAGGCTTGATCTTGACGCACTCACACTTGATCAACTTCATGGAATGTTTACAGCATATGAAATGAAAACATGGAATGATAAACCAACAAAATATGAAACAACCTTTAAAGCATCTAAAGAAAAGAAGAAACAAGAGTATATCACTCATGAAAATCATTCAGACATATTAGATGTAGAAGAGGACAACTTTATAAAGAAACTCCAAAAAGGATCTAGAAAATATAAAGGAAATTTACCCTTCAAATGTTTCAATTATGGTAGAATTGGACACTTTTCTAACAAATGTCCCTATCCCAAGCAGGAGGAAAATGATGAAGAAGTTCAAAACCAGAAAAACCAATACAATAAGGATTTTTATAAGAAAAAGAAAATATTCTACTCTAGATAAGACATCAACTCTTCAAACATGAGTGAAGATGAGAATTCATAGTTTCTATGTATGGGAATGAATACTCAAAATAATGATGTAGATGATGAAGACAATTTTGAATTTGAAGGAGAAGTGAACCTAGAAGCAGAAGTGATTAGTGCTCTGGAGGAACTAAGAAAGTATAAAAGGAAGAACAAGCTACTTAGGGCACAAATTCAAGAATTTGAAGAATCACATCAATCAAAAGAAATAGATGCATTAAGAACTATCAAAAAATCAGAGTAGATCATTAGTGATTTAAAATCCAAGCTCTTGGAAGCTAATAAAATTGAAGAAGTCATTTTAAAACAACTTAGTGATAAAAAACAAAGTATGTGAGAAACTAGAAGCTGAGATTAAGTTGTTGAAAAGTGAAATTGAGAAAGAAAAGGAGGGATCAAAGTTTAAAGATCTTGGATGAAATTCTCAGTAGTCAAAGGTCACAAAACAACAAGACTGGTTTGGGATACACCCAAGAATCAACTTCTACATCACAAGGATCTGTCAAAAGAGTAATCAGTTATGCAGATTCTCTAAAAGGCTCCTCAACAAGAAAAGATAATAAAGAAAATATTATATCATTGAAAACTCTTCCACATAAAAGTAAATCGACATTCCATACTAAAGTAAAAAATGACACGAAGAATACAAACACCAGAAGGAATCACCCTAATAAATATCTATTTATTGGATATTGTTACTCTTGCAATAATTTTGGTCATAATGTAGTACACTTCAAAGCTTATGGACAATACAATAACAAAAATGTCCAAAGATATAAGAACAATAGGTATAATACATAGAAGAGAAACTACAACTCATTTGCTCCTTTGCAAAACTTCAATATTGAATATAAAAAATGCAACAACTATGGTCATAAAACTAGAGAATGTAGATTATCAATGCTATCCTTAAAGATAGGAAACATTAACAAACAAAATAAGAATATATGGAAAATAAAATCTAAAGTAGCAAGAAAGAAAGATGATGAATATATTGCTCCTGAAACTGATGAAGTTAATAATAGGAAATTGGTGGGTAAAAATTCTAATAAGGAATATAATAATCAAATCTATGCATATAAAGTAGATCAAGTTCAAGACAAGAAAACTCCTAAATAAAAATCTGACACAATTCCATAACTTGATAATGTCATACAAGTAGATTATCCGTTACCTAACAAATGGAAAATAAAAAAGGAAAATTATCAAAACAAGGATAAAGAAGCTTCTAGTGCAAAAAATGGTGACAATGATGATGAATCTTCAATAGTAGAACAACCAAAAAAATTGAGTGATGGTGATCTCAGAAGTTTTCCAATGCTATTTTAATGATCCAATGAAACTCCTTCTAAAAAAAAAATAGAAACAAAGAAGGGAAGTAGAAATTAGAGAAGACTAAATTTTTTTTCTTGTTGATACTCCTTTAGGTATTGAAGCACATAAAAATGAATAGATAACTAGGATGATCGAAAGCATCATTGTTGGTATAACTCTATGCAGGTTCTGACATGGTTTGTTGCAGGTCTTCATATTCCTAGGAACAATGTAGGTTATTTATTCTCTCAAGTAAAGTCATGTGATATGATCATGCACTAGTCCCAAAGTGGTTATAAGTGGACAAACCCTAAATGGAAGTTAGTATGTTGTATATAGTGGTATACATGGAATATTGTAGAGATGACAGGGGGAGATACCTTGTCAGGAAGAACTACCCTTTTAGAAACAAAGGGGGAGAACAATCGGAGGCAGAGAGAGCTGATTGACACGAGGAGTCATTAAGTTATGATAGGCGGAGCATGATTGCAGGGGGAGTTACCCAAGTTCATATTTTGGTTAGGAACATACAAATAGACAGAGATTAATCATAGGGGGAGCAACCCTTTTCCATTGATTTCAAAGGGGGAGAGTAACTTCAAAGGAGAGAATCATCATCACAAGGGGAGTTTGTATATGAATTTAATGTGTTGCCCTCAATGACAAAGGGGGATATTGTTGGACATATTTTCATTGATGTGTTGTCATTGATGTCAATAGTCGATGTCATTATGACGTGATGATTATTTTTTATGAACAACATGCATAGGAATCTACCTAAATCTCATGAGAGGCAGCATATTATATTTCACGAGATAAGCATAATTTAGAAACACCATCAGGATCAAATTCCCAACAGATCAATGATCTCGATCAGTTAGAATCCATGTACAAAACCAAAATGTTCAAAAGGAAAAGTGCATTGTAGTGATGATGAGTTTTTATGAAAAACATGCAGAGGAATCTACCAAAAAGCTCAGAAGGGAAAGCACATTGTAGGAACGCGATCAGGATTGAAATCCCCACAATAAAACTACAAAATAATCGAGGAGAATCCTATCCACTGATGTATATTTTGGGACAAGCCAAGACAATCAGATATGTGAGTTACAGAGGAGGACCTTCAGATCAACATCCGATTAAGTCATAATTGTAATCTCTTTATAAGGGTAGATCAATGACAAGGAACCATTGTGGGATGGAAGGGTTGGAGTTAACAATCCCAAAAGTTTCAGTTCTTAAATAGACACCGATCGTCGATTATCACCTACCAATATATATACGGTTGGCATCGATTCCACTACCCTAGAACCCCAGAGCCCTAGAGTCACGAATAGTCGAATTCCCGACAATCGTTGGATCATGTTAGCATTTTTCACATCAAAGAAAGATTGAAAGATGAAGTAAAGATACTCGAGGTTTATTTAGGGAATCTCACTTCCAGAGAATCAATAATTGGGAACGAATAAATCAATGTCACGATGACCAAATGAATCTCTACCATTGATATAGAACTGATCATAGTCATTTGATCAAGGATTCATGAGATCCCTAAATAGATGAATTCATGACAACCATTGTATCGTGTTAAGATTTCTGGGTCAAAGAAGGATCATTAGATGAAGTTACGTTACTCAAGATTTATTCGAGTAATCTCACTTTGGGAGAATTTAGAATTGGGAATGAATAACCCAAAGTCCTAAAGAACGAAATGAATCTAGACCATTAATATAGAACTAATCACAGTCATCAGATCAAGGATTCACAAGATCCTAAAATAGTTGAATTCCCAATGACCATTGGATCGTGTTAAGCTTTTCGCATCAAACTAGGATCGTTAGATGAAGTCAAGTTACTCGAGGTTTATTTGGAGAATTTTACTTCATGAGAATTGGGAAGTGGGAAAAGAGAATAACCCAAAGCCCCAAAGGCCGAAATGCATTGATCACAGTCATTAGATAATGGATTCAGATGAACCTATGACCCTTAGATCCAGGAAGAGGACATGTGACGCATCATGCAATCCACATCAGTAAATACCACATCAACAAGGATATGTGCCATAATCATATGGTGACAAGTTTCAAGGTCTAGTTGGCACTTTAGGGTATGTAATTCAAGAATATAGGTGACACATGGCATCCAATTAGACAGTACCAAGTCAACAGTGATGTCAACAAGTTACATCACTCTGGTAGTTATTCCTTTGGTGTAAATACCCAAAGCACCGAAGGCCGAAGTCAATGCTAACTGTTGATCTAATGTCCTTTGTATTCTCACATAATCGTTAGATCAAAATGTAGTGGAAATATGACGTAAGCACTCCCATGTTTACCACTTCGGCGCTTACCAACTCCGGTGGAAGTTGGAACAACAATAACCCATATCTATGAACCCCTGAAATCCTAAAGTCCCGAAGTAAATAATGGTTGTCCATCTCAATCTTTTATTAAGTCATACCCGTTGAATTAATAAGTAGAAGGATAGTGTAAGGATCAAATAGAGACCATTGATTTGGTTTCTTGAATCATGCTAACCATTAGATCAATTCTTATGAGAGGTCAAAGCTTTGGAAGACTAGATGAAAGAGAATACACCCAAAGGAAAAAGTCTGAAGGACTAGGTTCCAACCCCTGGTCATGGGTTAGGAACACATAAAGTTGTGTAGCACTGGGAACATCACTCAAATTAATAATCCCAAGGTTTACGTATATGGTCAAATGTAAATTGTTTAAAAGTAGAGCCTATGCAAAATTCAATTTCTGCAATATTTGCAGAGACATGGAATCGAGTTAAAAGAAATCGATCCATACATGTGATCTATTTATGAAAAACAGTCTCACTAAATTAAAATCCTTCACAATAATGTTTGAATAATAATAAAGATTATCGTTAATTTAAAATGAGGAGGTGTGATGGTCCAAACAAAGGGAAAAAATTCTTCATAGATCACACCAGTTGGAAGATTATATAAACAAGAAAGAATGATGAGAAGAAAGTGTCCCTACAGTCCAGATCAGAATATCAAAACAAAATAAGATCCTGAGAATAAGAATTGATAATTCTTATGAAGTGAGGGTGGAACGGAGGAGCACAGACGGATTCATATCCTTCACTAAGTAAATATAAGGGAGTTGGTTCTTCCTAGTGCTGGTTTCCTAAAAACAATGGAGTTGGTGCTTCCTAGGGTTGGTTCCCTAAAAACAAGGGAATTGGTGCTTCCTAGGGTTGGTTCCCTAAAAACAAGGGATTTGGTGCTTCCTGGGGTTGGTTCCCTAGAAACAAGGGAGTTAGTGCTTCCTAGGGTTGGTTCCCTAAAAACAAGGGATTTTTTGTTTCCTGGGGTTGGTTCCCTAAAAAAAGGGAGTTGGTGCTTCCTTGGGTGGGTGCCCTAAAATACAATGGATTTGGTGCTTCCTAGGGTTGGTTCCCTGATGAAGGGGATTTGTGTCTCCTAGAGTTTTTTCTCTAAAAAGCACTGGTGTCCTTCACTATTCTTCATAAAATCCTTATAATTCATATTAATTATATTTATATAATTGATTTTACAATTGGAAGGTATATCCTAGAAGGTAGATCCTGAAGATGGATCAACAAGAGGGAATGTTTAACAACAAAGAACCATTGTTCATTGGAGGTGGCTATGCTCTATGGAAAAAAACAATGAAAAACTTCATTTTGGCTCTTCGTTTTTATATTTGGAAATATTTTGTAGATGGTTACACTGCACCAACTACTCCACCCAAAGATGTTGCAGGAAATAAAATATGCAATGACAACTCAAGATCAATTAATGAAATTCTAGGAGGGTTGATAAATTCTATGTGTGAAAATTATTCATTGTAAGTCAGCCAAAGAAATCTGGTACAAATTGGAGGTTGTATATGAAGGAGATAGAAAAGTCATGGAATCCAAACTACAGACCTATAGAACTCACTTTGAAAATCTGAAAATGAAAGAAGAAGAGAACATTGTTGAATACTTTCATAGGGTAGAAGAAGTGGTTAATTTAATCAGAGCAGCAGGAGAAGAAATTACAAATAAACCTATTATGCAAAAGATACTAAGGTCATTACATATGAGATATAATGCCGAGATTTCTACAATTGAAGATAGGCTTGATCTTGACACACTCACAATTGATCAACTTCATGGATTTTTATAGCATATGAAATGAGAACAAGGAATGATAAACCAACAAAAGGTGAAACAACCTTTAAAGCATCTAAAGAAAAGAAGAAACAAGAACATATGTCTCATGAAGATCAGTCAAACATATCCGATGTAGAAGAGGCCAAATTTATAAAGAAACTCTAGAAAGGATCTGGAAAATATAAAGGAAATTTAACCTTCAAATGTTTCAACTATTGAAGAATTGGATACTTTTCTAACAAATGTCTATATCCCAAGCAAGAGGAAAATGATGAAGAACTTCACAACTAGAAAAACCAACACAAGAAGAAATTTATAAAAATAAATAAAAAACTTCTACTCTAAAGAAGACATCATCTCTTCAGACATGAGTGAACATGAGAATTCAGAGCTACTATTTATGGGAATGAGTACTCAAAATAATGATGTATATGATGAAGACAATTTGAATTTGAAGGAGAAGTGAACCTAGAAGTAGAACTGAATAGTGCTCTGGAGGAACTAAGAAATTATAAAAAGAAGAATAAGCTACTTAGGGAAGAACTTCAAGAATTTGAAGAATCGCATCAATCAAAACAAATAGATGCATTAAGAACTATCTAAAAATCAAAGCAGATCATCAGTGATTGAAAATCCTAGCTCCTGTAAGCTAAAAAAATTGAAGAAGTCATTTTAAAAAAACTTAGTGATAAAAAACAAGTATGTGAGAAAGTAGAAGTTGAGATTAAGCTACTGAAAAGTGAACTTGAGAAAGAAAATAAGGGATCAAAATATGGAAATAGTTCAAATATATTGGATGAAATTCTCAGTAGTCAGAGGTCACCAAACAAAAAGACTGGTTTAGGATACACCCGAGACTCAACTTCTACATCAGAACGATCTTTCAAAAGAATAATCAGTTATGCAGATGCTCTAAAAGGCTCCTCAAGAAGAAAAGATAATAAAGTAAAGATGATACCATTGAAAACTGTTCCACATAAACATAAATCAAGATTCTCTACTAAATTAAAAAATGACAGGAAGAATACAAACACCATAAGGAATCCCCCTAATAAATATCTATTTATTGGATACTATTACTCTAGCAATAATTTTGGTCATAAGGCAGTACACTGCAAATATTATGGATAATAAAATAACAGAAATGTACAAAAATATAAGAACAATAGGTACAATACATAGAAGCGAAACTACAACTCATTTGATAATTTGCAAAACTTCAATATTGGATGTCAAAAATGCAACAACTATGGTCATAAAACTAGAGAATGTATATTACTAATGAAATCCTTAAATATAGGAAAACCTAACAAACAAAATAAGAAGATATGGAAAATAAAATCTGAATTACCAAACAAAAAAGATGGTGAATATATTGCTCCTGAAACTGATGAAGTTAATAATAGAATATTGTTAGGTAAAACTTCTAATAAGGAATATACTAATCAAAGATATGCATATAAAGTAGATCAAACTCAAGACAAGAAAAATATTAAATAAAAATCTAACACAATTCCAGAACTTGATAATGTCATACAAGTAGATTATCCATTACCCAACAAATGGAAAATAAAAAAGGAAAATTCTTAAAACAAGGATAAAGAAGCTTGTGGTGCACAAAATGGTGGCAATGATTATGAATCTTCAATAGTAGAACAACCAAAAGAATTGAGTGATTATGATCTCAGAAGTTTTCCAATTCTATTTTAATGATCCAATGAAACTCCTTCTCAAAAAAAAATAGAAACAAAGAAGGGAAGGAGAAATTAGGGAAGACTTAAAAATTGTTATTGTTTATACTCCTTTAGGTATTGAAGCACATAAAAATGAATAAATAACTAGAATCATCGAAAGCATCATTGTTGGTATAAATCTATGCAGGTTCTAACATGGTTTGTTTCAGGTCTTCATCTACGCAGGAACAATGCAGGATATGTAGTCTCTCAAGTAAAGTCATGTGATACGATCATGCATTGGTCCCAAAGTGATTATAAGTGGACAAAACCTAAATGGAAGTTAGTATGTTGTATATAGTGGTATAAATGGAATATTTTAGAGATAGCAGGGGGATATACCTTGTCAGGAAGAACTACCCTTTTAGAAACAAAGGGGGATAACAATCAGAGGCAAAGAGAGCAGATTGACAGGAGGAGTCATTCAGTTATGGCGAGAGGATCATGATTGCAGAGGGAGTTACCCGAGTTCATATTTTGGTTAACAACATACATATAGACAAAGATTAATGATAGGCGGAGCAACCCTTTTCCATTGATGTCAAAGGGGAAGAGTAATTTCAGAGGAGAGAAGCATCATCACAGGGGGATTTTTTGTATGAGGTTAGTTTTTTTCCCTCAATGACAAAGGGGGAGATTGTTGGAAATATTGTCATTGATGTGTTGTCATTGATGTCAAAAGTCAATGTCATTATGATGTGATGATGTGTTTTCATGAACAAAATGCAGAGGAATCTACCTAAATTTCAAGAGAGGGAGTGTATTATATTTCACGAGATCAATGTAATGAAGAAACACCATTGGGATCGAATTCCCAACAGATTAATGATCTCGATAAGTTATAATCCAAGTACAAAACCAAAAATCTCATAAGGGAAAGCGCATTGCAATGATGATGAGTTGCTATGAACAACATGCAGAGGAATCTAAAAAAAAATTCATAAGGGAAAGCACATTGCAGGAACGCGATCAAGATTGAAATCCCTAGAGTAAAACTACAAAAGAATCGATGGAGAATCCTATCTATTGATGTATATTTTGGGACAAACCAGGACCGATAGATTTGGAAGTTACAGAGGAGGACCTTTGGATCAAAATCCGATTAAGTCCTGACTGTCGGATCTCGGTAAGGGAAGATCAACGACAGGGAACCATTTGTTACAAGGAAAATCACTCTATGGCATGGGGTAAACCACAGTAGACAGAAATGACTGCAGAAATCAACTCTAATCTCAAGTATGCTATATAAACAAATATGTTAACCAGATAATATAAAGATCCTACCTCGTCCATATGTTCGATGAAGTCTATCGTTGAGAACTCGACTTAAATAAATATACCTGCAACTTGTCCTGAAAAAAAAAGATACACAATAATATGGGGATAATATATAAAGTTAGAACATTTAATAACATTATCCATCAATATTCATAACAAATATTCCCATGGAATAACAATTCAAATATTTTCAAGACATTAATTGCATGAGAAAAGAGTATTTCTATTAAAATGTAATCAAGAAAAGTATATGAATGACATACTTCTGTGTCGACACGTTCAGAACCAAGAAAATAAGTCCCTTCCAGCTGGGCCTCCACCACTTCAATCCTCAACCAAATGCAAGCTCGTATAAAAGAGACAATGAGGTTCTCCATCAAGTAGGGAAGATCTTGGGGGCTGAACAATGTGTTAATACTTAAAAGGACAAAGGGATGTAGACTCAATATGAAGTGAGTAATTTCTCCATAGTAACTTTTCTCTCAAAGTTGAATTCTTATCCTCTTTTCCACATCTTGGTTATGGCCCATTTATAGCCTTCAAATGGAACTAAAGTGTCGAGTCGGAACGTTTCCAGTATATGGAAGTTTAAGGATCATGGATCTCTTGACGTGACATGGAAAAGTGACACCATTTCTCAATTTTGGGCACAAAACCCGATGTACACAGGTTGTAATGGTGCAACCTATGTATACACATGTTGTATAATATTTAGGGTGTGTATATGTGGAAAAATATTATTTTTAGCTCTGGGACTTGCAAAAAGGGACTTCAAGTCTGCAATGGGAAATGGAAAAGTCCTTATGAGAAAATTTGCATAGGGTGAGGAAAATCTTGCTATAATAGATGCCCCCTAATGTGTGAGGTCAAAGGAGTATCTGTGATGGAAGAAATACATTATAATACCCAAAAGTGGAGTAATGGGGACCCATCTGGATGAACTAGTTGCTCATGAGAATATTACAATCTATACTGACTTTCCGCACATAGATGCCAATTTGAATTACACTGCAGATCCATGTGAAAATATACCAAACAGTTGTTCATGACCATGAATAGGAAATACAAAGGTTTCTACATGCCATAGGTTGTCATAGTCACAAAAAGGGCCCAGTAAAACTAGTCTCAAAATCAATTTTAAGATAGTTGTATAAAATGGAGTACAATTTGATAGTCCATGATCATTGAAGTCACATAGGTACTGGTCCGATGAAATATAGCAACAAATCGGGAAAGTTGTGACTATGAACTGATGTCTTCAAGAATTCTACATGACTCGTTGAAGGTGCAATTCCACATCATGTGAATAAAGGAGTTGAGGTCGAACACAATGAGACTTCATTTGATTATCGATGATTAAGGTATATCGTTAACAAACACGAGACAGCCTATCGATAATTAAAGTAGGTATCAAGGCACTGAGTACATTCTTACAAGTGTGAATAAAGGTGTTTAGGTCGAACACTTGAAAAATCCATTGATCGTGAGACATTTTTGTATTCCCATCTGTCTATGGCAAGAGAACCTGCCACTAATGACTGCAAGACTCTAGGTACTAATAGGACTCTAGGTCTTGTTTCCAGAATAGATGAGTTGAATTCGATGGAAGGAGACCCACTGAAAGGAGAGCATTAAGGCATCTCTCATCATTTAGCATGAGGTACAAAGAAGAATCTTGATTATTTGGAGGAATTCGGATGAAGAACATGTTCACAAACCAACAACCATGTGTGTGTTTCATTTGCGCTAGATGCAAGCGATACACGAAAAAGACCCTTTGAATAGCAGCCAATAATGAAAATTTCTGACAAAGACAAGGAAACCACCAATAAGGCTAATGGAATCTAAGACACTACACAAATCCCAATGTGTGAATAGATTTATTTCCATCAAACACAAGGGAAACCCCCCAGTCAGTGACCAATGATGAAATGTTGATAGTTGGGTTCAAGGTTACCTACCAATGATGAAAGTAGGACCAGGGTGCATGATATGAATACAACTTTATGTAACTCTGAGACACATTGAGGGTATATCCGACATGCAAAGTCAATATTTTTGAGGAATGTTTGACACGGGTTGATAGAGATCCTTTGAACAAGAGCATGAGACATATGGAAGACTCCGACAACATAGACTCAATGATGAAAATTTGTGATGCAGGAGGCACCAATAAAACTCTCCATAGGGACTGGAAGAGTAACCATTCAGGGTAGTAAACTCTAAGTAATGTGCTCAAGTTCCTAAGGTGATGATAAACCCAAAAATTTGATGACAAGTGGACTCAAAATTTTGTTCTTTGTTCAAAGGCAACACAACTGCTTCCAATATAAGATAATATTCCTTTCCCACCCATATTTTTTTTTATTTTTCATAGTTAAATGAATTCTATGATACAAAGGAGGAAACACGTGTCACTAGTAAGAAACTAGTTCCAACAGTGGAACATACCTATGCTCAATGCAAGGAGGTGCATGTAGGATATTGACACTCGGGGAAATGTTTCCTATTGGGGTATAGGGTATCAAGATGCAAAGGATATAATAAAGGCTCTGGTTGGTTGATGATGCAAATTGTTGAGGTGATAGGAATATAATGCGAAAGCGAGAACTGACAATAGGCTCAATACTGCAAGCAAGAGAATGAGATGCAATTACAACTTAACACCAAAAAATATCCTTTTTCGTAAATTTAGTCTACTTGGTTTGAAAAAGGGGTAAACTTACACCAAATAGACATTCTTTCAAATCCAATTTACAAGTGTGAAAGAGACAATTTCACTCGACAATCTTTTCTCTTTTTGAGAGAGTCGGAAAACAGCTTAAACCAGACTCGTTGGGAGTCCTGCTAGGCATAGGTCAGCATGCTTATGAGTGAGAAATGAGGTTCAAATGCAAAGTCATATATTATCTATAAGAGACTCCTGGTCCTATGGACAAAAATATTTTCATGGGCACCGAACGACGTAGAGGTTCTAACTAGGGCACCCATGTTTGGTAAGTCTCTACCATTCAATAATGACACTTCTAGTTTCCAAAAGAAGGTTCTGTGTTGCTACTAAATGGGTTCGTACCTAAGGAATATGAATTGTAGTCATAGGATGATGCAAATGTGCAAAAGGGATTGATGGCCTATCCTATATGCTGGTCAATGAAAATACTTGTCCAAAGCTATGAACATGCGACATGGTGCTATAAATTGCAAGAATCCCTAGATAAAACCACCAAAACCAACTCCATCCACTGTCGTATTAGTACACTAGGCCAAAATATTAGAAAACAACATGCAAAGTGCATAAAAGTTTTCTATAAATAGTGAAAACAACCAATTTTACTATAACATTTGTATTTTTTACCCAAATAGTGCATTTTTGACCAAATTTCCCCCGAATTTCAACTACGGATTGAGGGAGCCAGGAGTGATGGAATCAACAACCGTCTGGACCAGGTAAGCCATATTTATCCTCTCTTTATTTCTAGTGGATTAGTAATTTCAATTATGTCTCCTTTTTTTAGTATTTCAAAGAACAAGTTAGAAACTAGGGTATACGCGGGTTGTAGATCATCAGGTCACGTATACATAGCCCTATACGCAATTGTTTGCAGAACAACCAGCATATATGAAACCCTATGTGTGTCTTTATAATCCGCAACTCACGTAAAAGTCTATGGATTTGGTTTTTTAAAATGTTACTGACTCAAAAAAATGATTTTAATCTTCCAGGATGGTGCTAGAGTGGAGAGAAAGAGAGCATGAAGAGGTGGATGTTGCAGTGGAGAGATATCCAGGGGCCCCGATAGCATTAATAATATGAGGGTTGTATAATATTTGGGCTCTCAAAGGTATGAGGGATCAACTGAGACTTCTCCAGATGTTAGTGAACTACTGGGATCCAGATACGAAGACCTTCAACCTTGATGGGAAACCATTGAGGATTGAATTTGAGGACATATACTTTTTGATAGGATTTTGCATCTGGGTGAGGTGGTAAACCTTGAAGCCTAGGGAGCTGGGAGTGGCATGAAAATATAGGACTACATAGCCACTCATTGCATTGCGGGGACCGAGAAGGTAGGGATCCAACTCCCAATAAGAGCGATCAACAATCTAAGTCTCAAGATTGTTGTCCTAGTATTGACATGGATCACAGGGTCGACCTCGTTGAATCAAGAATCGTGGCCACTTATGTTCTATTCAGTGGAGTTATTGCAACCCACGGTTTACAACTAGTGCACCTCAGTTCTTGCCAACATGAAGAGTCATCTAATAGACTACAAACAAGGTAGAAGGGGGAACTTTAGGTTCGCATCTATCCTATGTAGTTTTTTCTTCGAGCGGGTTCCAGGCTTGGGCCCTAGAGTCAATATTGTTCCACATGGACCTCGCGATCTAGATATGGCATGGTGGACCGAGGTGATGAGGCTTTAGGGGGGTGGTACGGTACCAAAACCCTACAATGATGAGTTTTTCTTCTGGTGGAGTCGGCAAGTGATGGCTCTGGAGGACTACCCTTATGCAGGGATTAAATTAAGAGGAGATCCGAACATGCCATTAGCACCAAGTTCGGCCTACAGAGACATAGGTATGCAAAAGTTTTTGAATATTTCATTGTTTTGTATTTTTGTAGAAGAAATAAAAAATGTTTTTGGATGATGTCAAGTACTAACTAAACATGTATGTTATGTGGATGTGGGTCCGCGACATCCAGGAAAACTTCCACAACACCAAGGGAGGCACCGAGGGGATGAGTCAGTGGGAAGGGATGTTGATAGAGTGCTTCAAAATGTGCAGGGAAACCTGTCTCACTTGACCTAAATAATTTCCATGGTTTAGGTATAGGATCTAGTGGAGAATGCAGCGACAGGTGGCAGGTGTGCCCTGGTCTTGGGTATGACTCTTTCGACATCTCGTAAAAACCATAGTATGCTATCATGACACACAACCAACGCCATAGGTGTATACATTGTGATTATTGTATTGATCAGATGTATATGTATTTTGAGGGTGTGAACCCCAATTTTGTACTATAACACCATATTTTGGAGAGATGAAATATATATATAGAACATTGGTCTTTGTCTTTACTTATATAACAATATGTACATTGATGAAAGTGTTTTCTTTTCTTTATCTATGTGACAAATGCCAATCTAAAACAAAATTAGCATATACATCGGATACATAATTAGAACTTCTAGGTATGTGATGATAAGTAATAAAATCAAAATGTCTTTCCAAAAGTCATACCTGTAAGAATTGTCGAAGTAGAGTAGGGTCTCGCACAGAGTAACTTCCATACATACTACTAAATGGGAGTCCAGATGAACTTCTAAAGAGAGAATACCATGTGAAATGACATCGCATAAAAGTTCTATAAAGACTTATATTCGACCACATTATTCATTGATGGCCCTAGGAAAATTCCACTTGAAGACACCAGTAGACCCTTGGGTGAGTAAACAACCTAAGCGGTGGAAGCCAAGTTCTGTGTATGATGACTGGCCCCATCTACGAATACTAACTAGACCGAAGACTCCATTGACATCTATCAACCAAGGGAAAACTTGATAAGAAAGATAAATATGAAAAGGGGGAAAATATATATACACTAAAATACATTAGTATACAAAGAGTTAGGCCCAATCTTGGGGCTCAAGCGTAGTATATTTTCAAGTAGAGACAATTCCTAGACTCAAACAACATATTCCCTTCATAATATTCTAATTCATAAGCTCCTTTTTCTAACACACGTCGCATGATATAGGGACCATGCCACATGGGTTTGAACTTGCCTTCCCCCAGTGGTTCTTTGGCGCGGTCATACAGAAGGATGAAGTCACCCTCAACGTACTTCCAAGGACAGAAAAAATTATCATATTGGACCTTGACATGCCATTTATTTGCTTCGATATTAGTGGAGGTATCTCGATGTTGCTCATCTAGACTCTCTAGGTTTACGAGGTGTTGTTCTAGATTGGAAGTGTCAAGTAGGAGCATAACTGCCAATATAAGAGAAGGGGTTTCACATTCAATAGGTAGGATCGACTCCACACCATGCACTAACTGGAATGGAGAAAAATCAGTGGAAGTCTTAACCGAGGTTTTGTATGCCCAAAGTGTTGGATAAAGCATGATATGTTAATCATATTTTTTCTGGCTGACAATTTTTTGCAAAATCGTATTGAGAGAATTTTTCACAGCCTCTACTTTTCCATTTTCCTGGGGGTATTAAGGGGAGTAATGACAATGTTTAAACCCCAATTTCGATGCTAATTATTTCATCATTTCATTTTGAAAGCGACTTCCATGATCAGTGACAATCTATCTTGGGATTCTGAACCTGGCTATAATTTGATTGAACATGAAGAAAGAAACAATATTATCATCGGATTTAACTATAGGCATGGCCTTGTCCCACTTAGTAAAGTATTCTATGGCCATGACAATGTGTTTATGCCCCCCAACCGAATTTTGGTTGCAATCCACAGAATCCACCCCCCACTTGGTGAAGGGATTGATGGTAATGACTAGGTGGAGAGGGGTTGGATGCGAGCACATCTTCCAAGTGAAGACCTGGCAGGGGTGACACTTCTTAACCACTTCGACACAATCTTTAAAAATATACGGCCAACAATAATTGGCTCACAAAATTTCCTGGGTTGTTGTAAGCCCGGATAGATGACCACCACAAGCCCCATCGTGGTAGTCATTTAGAACAAACTCATCTTCTTCGTGATTCAAGTAATTATGCAAGATATTGTCTACTCCTCGACGATACAGAGTGTCATCGATTATGAGGTAGTTCTTATCTTGGTATCGTATACGCCATCGATCATCTCTCGAGAGATGCTCAAGGAACTTCAAAGTTTGAAGAAAGATCACAATATCTCCATACTAGGGTTCCAACGACGAGAAAAGGAAAATGTGTTCATCTGAAAATGAATGAACATGAATAACATCCTCATCTAACCGATGGAAGTTGGATATTTACTTTGCAAAAACTAGTGATTTCTTGGATTTTGCAGAAGCAAAATTGAGATCAAATTCTTGTAAGATGACAATCCATTTATTATATTTCCCCCCTATGATACTTCTAGTAAGGACATATTGAAATGGATTGACATCAGAAACCACAGTAGTTTTGCAAAGAAATATATAGCGTCATAATCATTGGACTACGTGAATGGCAGTCAAATCTAGCTTCTCAACATGAGAATATTTGAGTTCAGGGACAAATATTTTTCGACTAAGATAGTAAATGACATGCTCACAGAGATCCTCATCCTCCAAAACCATCACAATACCAATATTCTCTTCAAACACGATGATATAAAGAAATTAATCTCTAATGTAGTCTGAAGACTTCAGGAGAGGCGTCGATACCAAGGATTTCTTCAAAGCATCGAAGGATTCTTGGGCTCACTCATCCCAAAAAAAAGGAGTGTCCTTATTTAAGCGACACATGAAACCCTTAGTAATATTGGCATAGTTTACTATAAACCATCGTAACAAGTTATCTTTCCCGTATAAACCTTGAAGATGATGAATAATGTGTGGGGGAAGAAATCAAAGTATTGAATCAACCTTTAACGGATCTGCCATGATCCCAGTCTCAGAGACTAATGGTGACAACTTTCAAAAAATAGTTGAAGGTTAGTAGAGTGATCCACTCTCTTACAGGAGTGAGAAGGGATATCGTCGAGATAGGATTCGACTATATGCTTGAGATCATGAAACAAAAAGGTCATAGCTCATTTGAAGGTTTCTCCAGATTTCTTAAGGTTGAAAAAAAAATTCGATATGCAAAAGTACCCCAAGGACAAATAAATGTCATTTTATGTTGGTCCTAGAGCCTAATCTGAATTTTGTTATACCCTGAAAATCCATCCATAAAATAAAAAACTTCGCTTCCCGCACACTCATCAAGAATATGATCAATGAAGGGTGTTGAGAAGTTGTCTTTCGGACATGCCTTATTCAGGTCTTGCAAATCCATGCATACATGGATTGTTCCTTGCTTTTTATTCATAGGAATGGGATTCGATACCCATTTGGTCAAGGGAACCAGGTAGATAAATCCAACGTTAAGCATATTTTCTACCTTTGCCTTAATAGAAGGGGCCTTCCTAGGATTGACAGCTCTAATTCATTGTCGAACAGGTTTAGCATTCAGGTAGGTTTTAATCTCATGTTCGACAATTCAAGGGTCAGAATCTCTTCATATGAACAAGCGAATACATCGCGAAATTCTTTGAAGAGCTCGATGTAGATCAGAATTTCTTTCGGCGAACAATCTGCACCAATGTATACATTTTCATCCTTACCAGGAATACACGAGATATCGATCGTGATGGTAGGATATATCCTCGCCATGTTTCCTTCAACATAAATTTTGTGCGTATTAATTGGAACTATGGTGTGACCAACTATATCGCTCAAGGTAGATCTAAAATAATCTTGTTCGATTCTAGCAAGCTCTGGGAGAAAATAAGAGAGATGGTGCATATCATCCCATGGCCTGCCAGAGCCATTCATGGCCTCTATAATTTCTTCATCTGAGGGTAAAGTATTATCGAGGTAGTCACGTGAACAAGATGATGAAGTGTCCCATACAGTCTTCAGAACATGATCCTCCTTGTCCGTATGTGAGGTGATAAGGTCCAGGTCGGCAAAAGATTCAAGGACAACCTGATACACTATCTCTACTTCTAATAGTGGCATAGCCATTCTAGTATGTGACTGACCTTAACAAGGCACAGTCGAGGAAGATAGGGTCCAAGGATTGTTAAAATACGAAGTGAAGAAAGGAACAAACCTCATTGATGAAGAAGACCTACTCAACATGGAACATATATGATGAACTGGTGCCATGAAATCAAAGGTACCCATAAGGGATGAATACATTCCAAAACCAATATTTTTTTTTGTCGGCTGAGAATTGTCGATCACAGAGATCGATGGTCCAACTGATGCATTCGGGATAGCATACACAAAGGACAATTGGTCGATTGTCATAATATTCCCATCATGAGGAGAACATAGATTGTGGAAGATGGACGATACGACTGCAGTCATAGCATAAGTCCATTTACATCCTAGTAACAATTTATAGTCGAGGTGTGCATCAACCACCTCGACATCCACCTCCACTGTCTTCCCATCTAAATGGACCGAGAAGGCAGGAAGAATGTCGTGAGGGTGGAAAGAACGACCGTCAAAAGAATTCAACATGATCAAAGAGTTGAGGGATTTCAAATAGACTAGGGACATCACATATGTTGCAGTGCCTTCATCAATAACAATACGTTTGATGGTATACTTTGAGTAAATCACATGGATTTGGAATGCCACATGGTAAGGAAAGAGAGGATTCACATCTGTGATGTTAAACTTGATAACCTTAGAGCCACAAGGATATAGAGCTCCTAACACAAATAAAAAGGCATTCCTCTATGAAGGACATGTCTGGAGTACCTCCAGAGATGACACTGTGCAAGGGGTTTGACCGAGATCCTCAACAATAGAGTAATTCTGGGTACCTCTAGCGTTATGGTTGTGGGTAGAGTGCTTGAGTAATCCTTTCAGAATACGAGGTGGGGGATCTAGTTTTTCGATATGTAAAGGCATCTTTGGAGGAGGGGGAGACTCTATACCAGGTACAGTCTCTAGAGAATTGTAATCTTGAGACCAAGTGGCCACAATAACCTAATACTTAACCATATTGATGCATAGACGGTCATCGTCTTGCACCGGTGGGTTTTGACTTCCACTCACCCCATTTCCAACATTCGAGGAGCTTGAGGCCATGTGTTGATTATGTGGAAAAGGATTAGTCAGCACAATGAGTGGTAGAGATAAAATCCGCGCAGCGTCCACAATTTTGGGGAACAAGTTTGTAAGATGATCATCTATACAAAGATTGCAAGGAAACTTCACCTTTCTCCTTTCTTTCTTTCCCTCACCAGCATTATTATTAAACTTCTCATTATTACCATTTTCCTTGGGTTTATTATTATTCTTCATACCCTTACAATTTTTACCGCTCCCTTTATTTTTATTCCCTCCTAGTTGTTGGTTACCATTCAGGTTGGTCGATGATTGCACATAATGTAAATATGTCGACTGAGTTGGAGTGGAGAACATAGAAAAATATTCCCCTCCTACAAACTCATTTAGAGACAACTCTTGCAACTAGCTTGTCATCAAGTCTACAAATTTCACATTTGCGGAGCCTAAAATTTCATTGGCATGAGGCCCAATATTTTGTCTAGGGTCATGGTTTGACCTCGATGTGTTTGGAATAATTTTGTATAACATCCCAAACTAATCATATATAAGATATAAATGTCAAGCTTTAAAAATCATTTCTTCCTCAGATGTAACTTTGGATGTAGAAATATCCTTTGAAATATAAAGTTGTAGATACTTAAGGAACAACTCTAGAAGGAACTTCGGAGGTATGTAGGCCTTGATCAACCTCTTCCATCTACTCCACTCTTGTATGTGATCCGAGATATTGGTGTCTTTGTCTTGACGAAGGGCTAATATAAGTTATATGTCAGCATCATAATGAACCGGAAATTGGAAGTGGTTGAGGAAGACTAAAACCATCTGATTAAAATGTCCGTACATCCCCCATGGTATCTCTATGTACCATTTCACTACAACCCCCGTGAGGATGCGTTGAAACAATATTAAATGAATAGAATCATCATTAAGGGAATTAGAAGAGCACCAAAGATGAAAATTAGTAACGTGATCACCAGGATCTTCACCAATCTTCCCTTCGTATTTCAGAATATCCGAAGGAATATTGGTGGGGATGGGGGGCCATGTCAGATCATGATGCTTGGGGTCATTCATTAATCTAGACAATTCTGGAAAATTGAGCATGGCCAAAAAAACAAGAAAGGGTTGTGGCATATGGCCCCAAGCTCCCACGAAAGATTTTTTTTGGGGAATCGCAGCCCATCTAGGGTTCTGGTATGCACCATGGCCCTGTTCGATATTGTAAAAACCTCCTCCGAGATGATTCATGAAGGGTTGGTTGGTCACCATTACAGTAAGAGCGTTATGATGAGGGTTGTAAAAATTGCTCCCAGATGGAGTAGCTCTAGGTTGGGGGTTTCCCAAGGTATGAAATTGACCTCCTCTAGGTGTGAATCTGGAGGATAGAGGTGGATTCATCATGCCAAACATGTTGGTCAAAATTTGTGCAAAGGAGGTAGGTCTAAAGGATGAACCATAAGAAACAAATTGTTCGCTAGGTTGACCGCTCCATCCAAGAGCATTAAGACTAGGATTAGACCCAAGGTGAAAAGGAGGAAGGCCTCCAATCGTAGGAGCCATTTGTGGAATATGAGAACCACCAAATGAAAATAGAATATGTGGAGGATCCATGCCCCCAAGTCTAATACTAGTATTCAGAATAGATGTTGGGATGGAGGATGAAAATTGCAATGTGAAATTCGACATACCATAAGAAAAAGGGATAGAGGTTGTAGGGATGGACTGGATATTGTAGCTTGGCGAGTGACAAAGGGACACAAAATGGTTTGTGGCTATATGTTGAGTATTCACTATAGTTCGGACACGAGTGATGATGGGAACTTCTGACACTACAACCATTGTGGTTGAAGGTGTCAAAGGAGTATCGCTAACTATAGTGGGTATGGGAGTCGAAGGAATCCTAGTATCTTTCTGAATCGACTTAGTACTCATCATTGTATGATCACAAGTCTGGTAGGTGGAGGTGTGTGTACCAAAGTTGATAAATTTACACCTTTTAGAAGGAAAAGACTCAAGATGCATTGGTAATCGTAACAAATAGTGATACCTACAAGGAAGTTGGTCTGGCTCCATGATGACTCAAGAATTGAGATATAAAAACAAATCCTAAGGCCAACTAATAATCAAAGAGCCCACCAAAATAAACAAAAGGCCAATATGCACACAAACATGATAAAGTGTCTGAAAGGGGCCTCCCTCACAAAAGTAGGTATGCCTCTCCCAAGAGGGGCCTGGGACTCCCTACAAAATATCAGAGGTATCAGAATCAGTTATAGGGGCTCTCATGGGATTAACAACCAGTCGTTCATATCCCCCTAGAGAGGTAATCCTCCATAAAGGATGTGTGTTTTCTGACCCTCATCTGACTGAGGGTACCTGCAGAATAACCCCTACAAGTAACCTATGTGGTACCTATGTCAAGAAACTAAGAAACCACGATAAAACGAATACGCAGGTGAACATTCATAAGTCAGGTCTACCGTATGCGTAGGGAAACAAAGAAAAACATCTTGAAAAACTACCTCACACAAAGATAAAGGTAATAACAAGATCATTATATACAAATAGATCCCCATAAATATATCTGACACTAAGAAGGTATTGGGGGGATATCCCCTCAACAAATTTCACGTGACCTCGTGCTTAACTTCTGTGTAAGAAGAGCCTCCCGACGTCACCAATTATAAAATATATTTCACCACTCCCTTAGTTAGACACATATGTTGATTTTAATAGCCTTGGAGAAGTTTACTCACAAAATCTTATTCCAAGGCTCTAAATACTAAGCTAGTTTGTGCACCCTAAAAATAAAATCGTTTCTAATCAATTTTATGTTTATCAACGTTACTTTTAGTGGCCTTTCTTACTCAAAAAGGTGCATCCATGAAACTGATGATGTTATGACTCAACAAGTAAAATAAATGGATATGAATAAAATTTAAAGTCCTAACTTCAATTCCCAATAAATGATAAGCTTTTCAAAATGTAATTTTCAATTTAATTCTGCAACTCAAAATAAGATGAAATATTTCCATACATGTACTAATATCAATGATAAGAACCCAAAAGATCAAATGCCAACAATGCAAAATGTTTATTATTTTTGTATTTTCAATATAAAAGAATGAAAATGCAAGGACAAAACAACATCTTGATATAAATATTCTACTGTATGTAAATAGATACAAACCAAGTAGGATATCAAGAAGCAAACACCCATCCCAAGATGCAAGGACAATCAATGAAAATGATGATGAGAAAGGAACCACTCGAAAATTCAATCAAAGAAAGGTTTCCTATCACTCTACAGGCACTTAACAGTTGTAACAGAGACCTAAGAAGACTCAACAACCATCAAAACTTACCCAACAAACATCAAACTCAACAACAAAGCATACAACAATGATATATGTTATTGTTTAGGAGAAAACCGTGTATATACACTTCCTACAAAATGATAGGTCGCGTATGTACGCAATTGTCAGGAAAAAACCTGTGTATATGTATTGAAACAATGCCAGGTTAAGGATAAGGCTAAGAAACTCAGAATCAAAATGAATAGAGGTTGTCAAGCAATTAGATGACAAGAAACTCGATATAAACGAGAGAAATCAATGGAGAAAAACACTCCAAACCCTGAAAAATAATATTCTATCCCCAGTATGGTCGCCAATTCTGTTACGAGGAAAATCAATCTATGGCATGGGGTAAACCACAACAGATGAAAATGACTATAGAAATCAACTCTAATATCAAGTATGCTATATCAAAAAATATGCTAACTATACAATATAAAGATGCTACCTCGTCCGGACGTTCGATGAATTCCACTGTTGAGCACTCGACTCAAAGCAATATACCTGCAACTTGTCCTCAACAACCAAGATACGCAAGCATATGGTGATAATATATAAAGTTAGCACATTTAATAAGATAATCCATCAATATTCATAACAAATATGCCCATGGAATAACAATTCAAATACTTGCAAGACATTAATTGTATGAGAAAAGAGTATTTCTATTAAAATGTAATCAACAGAAGTATATGAATGACAAACTTTCATGTTGGCACCTTCGGAATCGAGAAACTAAGTCCCTTCTAGCTGGACCTCCACCACTTCAATACTCCACCAAAGTAAAGCTCATATAAGAGAGACAATGAGGTTTTCCATCAAGTAGGGTAGAGCTTGGGGGCTGAACAATGTGTTCATACTTAAAAGGACAAAGGGATGAAGACTCAATATGAAGTGAGTAATTTCTCCATGGTAACTTTTCTCTCAAAGTTGAATTATTATCCTCTTTTCCACATCTTGGATATGGCCCATTTAGAGACTTCAAATGGAACTGAAGGGCCGATTTAGAACGTTTCCATTATATGGAAGGTCAAGGATCATGGATCTCGTGACGTGACATGGAAACCCGACACCATTTTTTAATTTTGGGCACAAACCTCGATGTACACGAGTTGTAATGGTGAAACATATGTATACACATGTTGTATAATAGTTATGGAGCATATATGTGGAAACATAATATTTTTAGCTCTAGGAATTGCAAAAAGGGACTTCAAGTATGCATAGGGAAATGGAAAAGGCCTTCTAAGAAAATTTACATAGGGTGAGGCAAATCTTGCTATAACACCATTGTGGGATGCAAGGTTTGGATTTAACAATCACTCAAGTTTTGGTTCCGAAATAGACATCGACCATCAATCATCACCTGCCAATAAATCTACAGTTGGCATCGGTTCCACTACCCCGGAACCCTGGAGCCCCATAGTCACGAATAGTTGAATTCCCGACAACCGTTAGATCATGTTAGGATTTTTTGCGTCAAAGAAGGATCATGAGATGAAGTCAAGATACTCGAGGTTTATTCGGGAAATCTCACTTCGGGAGAATTGATAATTGGGAACGAATAACCCAAATTCCCGAAGGCCGAAATGAATCTAGACCATTGATCTAGAACTGATCACAATCGTTAGATCAAAGATTCACGACATCTTGAAATAGTCGAATTCTCGACGACCGTTGGATCATGTTAATATTTTCATATCAAAGAAGGATCATTAGATGAATTCGAGTTACTTTATGTTTATTCGGGGACTCTCACTCCGAGAGAATTTATAATTGGGAACGAATAACCCAAAGTCTCGAAGGCCAAAATGAATCTAGACCATTGATCTAGAGCTGATCACAGTAGTTGGATGAAGGTTTCACGAGATCTTGAAATAGTCAAATTCACAATGACCATTGGATCATGTTAATCTTTTTGTGTCAAACAAGGATTGTTAGATGAAGTCAAGTTACTTGAGGTTTATTCAGGGAATTTCACTTCGCGGGAATTAGGACGTGAGAAAAGAGAATAACCCAAAGTCCCCAAGGTCGAAATGAATTGATCACAGTCGTTGGATCAAGGGTTCATATGAATTTGTGACCCTTAGATCCAATAGGAGGACATGTGACACATAAGGAAATCCACGTCAGTAAAGACCATGTCAGCAAGGACACATGGTGCAATCATATGGTGACAAGTGTCAAGGTCTAGTTGTCACTTTATGGTACGTAAGTGATGAATCTATGTGACACATGGCATCCACTCAACCAGTTCCAATTCAACAGTGGTGTCATCAAGTTATGTCACTCTGGTAGTTAGTCCTTTAGAGGAAATACCTGAAGCGTCTAAAGTCGAAGTCAATGCTAACCGTTGATCTAATATCCTTCGAATTCTCACATAAAGGTTAGATCAAAATGTAGTGGAAAGATGATGTAAGAACTCCCATGTTGACCACTTCGGCGCTGACCAACTCCGGTGGAAATTGGAACAAAAATCACCTAGACCACCAAATTTCCGAAGTCCCGAAGTAAATAGTGGTCATCCATCTTAATATTTGATTAAGTCATAGCCATTGGATTAAGTAGTGGAAAGATAGTGGAAAGATCAAAGCTAGACCATTGATTTGGTTCTGGGAATCATGATAACCATTAGATCAATCCTTGTGTGAGGTCAAATCTTCAAAATACTGGATGAAAGAGAATATGCCTGAAGGCTAAAGTCCGGAGGACTAGGGTCCAGCCCCTGGTCATGGATTATGAACACATAAACCCATGTAGCACTCAAAACATCATTTAAATTAATAATATTATGGTTTACACATATGGTCAAATGTAAATGGTTTGAAGGAAGCACCTCTATAGAATTTTATTTATGAAATATTTGCAAAGACATGGAATCAAGTTAAAATAAATCAATCCATACCTGTGATCGATTTATGAAAAGCACTCTCACTAAATTAAAATCGTTCACAATAATGTTTGAATAATAATAAAGATTATTGTTAATTTAAAATGAAGAGGTGCGTTGGTCCAAACAAAGGGACACAATTCTTCATAGCTCACACTAGTTGGAAGATTATATAAATGAGAAATAATGGTGAGAAGAAAGTGTCTTTGCAGTCCAGATCAGAAGATAAAAAAAGAAGCAGAGTCAAAGAAGAAGAAATCATGATTCTTATGAATTGAGGGTGGAAGAGAGGAGCACGAAAGAATTCATATCCTTCACTAAGTAAATATAAGGGAGTTGGTTCTTCCTAGGGCTGGTTCACTAAAAAAAAGGGAGTTGGTGCTTCCTAGGGTCAGTGCCCTAAAAACAAGGGAGTTGGTACTTCCTAGGGTTGGTGCCCTAAAAAAAAGGGAGTTGGTGCTTCCTTGGGTTGGTGCCCTAAAATACAAGGGAGTTGGCGCTTCCTAGGGTTGGTGCCCTGATGAAGGGGATTTGTGTCTCCTAGAGTTGGTGCTCTAAAAAGGATTGGTGTCCTTAACTATTCTTCATAAAATCCTTGTAATTCCTATTAATTATATTTATATAATTGATTTTACAAACAAGTATATTGTTGATCTATTGTGGTAATTAACAAAATATAAAAGTAATTGCTAATTGTTGAAAAAGGGTAATACTTATTCACCCCCCCTCTCAGTATTCCAACAGAAGGGTTGCAATTTCGGAGCTACAACATAAGAAATTTTGGCTACAAGAATAGTCTCCAAATCAGAGTTTTAAAAGGTGTGTTTTTGTTTTTGGAAATTTGCATATCGTTTGACAAGAATATCTAATTGGGGTGATTCAAAAAGTGGAATAAAGTGGGATAAAAGGATTATCACATAAAATTTGGACAATTTCAGTGTCTCTAAACATAGGAGTTGTCATTAGTTTTTAGTGCTACAAACCAGGGATAGTGTGGTTCTTCCACGTACCTAGAGTATATCAGAAGGCCCCTTTTGAACGGTTGTGCATTAGAAAACACTACTACAAATTTGAGCTCCCATGTACCTGGCGTATATCAGGAGACACCCTAGAATATTGAGACCAACCAAGTAAACAATGTTTCCATATTTTTGCTATAGTACATCGAGAAAAACACACAGGGAGGTCACTCTCTAGTACCTGGGTAGTCAGATAGTACAGCTAAGGGCATGGTCAAGCCTCCTTAGTTATTTCCCTGAGATATTGGGCCGAGTGTTATTGTTGGACCCCTCACATATATCAGAGAGCTATATCACCTGACACTCCCTTACTTGTGAGGAAATCTACCTAATCCAATTAGGAATTCCTACCTTGTAGTGATACTTGGCCAACAGGCCACCAAAAAAGGGAAATTCTACACCAAATAAGATCTCTGAAAGTCCTACTTGGACTCTTCATGAAGGTGAAGAAAAAAACAAGGACATATATGGTCTACACAACAAGGAAATAACAAAATATGAACTAAAACAGATGATGGATGCATCTGAAACTAATATATAAGTGATGATGGATACTAAGATGGATGGCTTAAAAGGGGAGATCATGGAAGGGTTGAAAACGTTTCTAATAGAGAGGCCACATAAAAGTGACAATGTATCCCATGAAATTAATGATGAGGACACAAGGAAGATGAATCAAGACTAGAGAAACTCCAGCTTCGGGTTGTGTTGGGACAGGGGCAAACCTAGGGTTCAACTCTAACAGTGAACCAACAAACCCTAAATATTGGTCCTTACGGCAACACCTTCAAAGCAGATGAAGTCTCACTCGAAGTAGCGATAGGGGGGTTGTAGGACACAGGTGTCTACAACCAGAGGATGTGCAAGATGATTCGAATAAAACAACGGAAAATAACCCAGATATTCTTAACAATATTATGCTTAACTTCACGAAGTAAGTTATATATTCTATCTTCGATAGGAAAAAAAAAATGAAATAACAATAGTAAATAACAAAGCATCAACCACATGGAACACCAAGATTTTACGTGTTTCACCCTCTCCCTAGGGCTATGTCCACAGAACTGTATTTATTAATAGAATGTATAAATATATACAGTTCTATTTGTGCACTTAGATGTAGATCCTTCTCTCTCTTCCTCCTTATTTCCTATCCCTGTGCACCCAGCTGCAGAGTAGGTCTTCACACCCAACTGAAGACCCAAAATACAAGAATACCTGAACACATAACACTTTTCCATCTCAACATCACTATCACCTCTCATATCAACTCTTCTAGACCTCTATTTATACATTCCATGACTCTTAGAAAACCCTAGACTAAAGCCCAGGTGCCAAAACCCTATATCCTCATTGCCAAAACCCTAGATCCCCATAACACTTATTTTAAGGACTTCATCGACATGTTCCTCCTTCTTCTCCATGAGGTGATTCAAAGCACCCATTCGTGTCTTCTTCCACTCGCTGACTCTTCCACAATCTATTTTCTTTGTTTCTTTGTCTTCCTTGATCTTCTCTTTAGACAAATTTCTTTCCTTTACTTCGTTCCTTCTTTTATGCTTCTTTAACCACTTCAACCCTTCCTCAGTTTGTGTGCCTTCTGCGCACTTCATACTTTGTCTTTATTCTTCCTTAATATTCCCTCTCTTCCTTAATACATGACCAAGGGCCAACAGGCCCCCAACACTCACATGTGACTCGTCCTGAGTCACTACAGATTTGAGCCCTTTGTATTACTTTGACTGTAGACTGTGTGGAGCAACTTGTTATTTCTTCTTTGTCCCTCCCTATCGTGTGCAGACTGTCTTTTCTATGTCTACTACCCAATTTCAACTGCACCTTGTTATAGAAATATTTTCCTCACCCTATGCAATCTTGGACAGAAGGCCTTTTTCCACTTCCCTATGTAGACTTATCATCCCTGTTTGTAAAACCCAGAGCTAAAAATACATATTTTCCACATGTACACATCTTTCCTACTATACAACATGTGTATACATAGGCTTCTCCACTACAACCTGTGTACATTGATATTTGTGCCAGAAAATGAAAATTAATGTCGGGTTTCCATGTCACAACAGGAGATCTATGATCCTTGGCCTTCAATATACTAGAAACGTTTCGACTCGACCCTTCAGTTCCATTTTGAAGGCTATAAATGGGACAATTTCGAGCTATGGAAAGAGGAGAAAGAATTCAACTTTGAGAGAAAAGTTACTCTAGAGATATTATTTACTTCATATTGAGTCTGCATCCCTTTGTCCTTTAAGTATGAACAAAGTGTTCATCCCCCAAGCTCTTCCCTTATTGATTCAGAACCTCATTATTTATCTCTTATGATCTTGCATTTGGTGGAGGATTGAAGTGGTGGAGGCCCAGCTGGAAGGAACTTAGTTTCTCGGTTCTGAACCGTGTCGACATGAAAGTCTGTAACATTTTCACTTTTGTTGATCATATATTAATAGAAATATTCATTTCCCATCCAATTGATATCTTGCAAATATTCGAATTATTATTCTATGGGCGTATTTTTCATTATTATTAATGGATTCTACTATTGAATGTTCTAACATAATTTATCATCAACATATCCTTGCTTTACTTGGTTGTTGAGGACTAGTTGTAGGTATATTTCTTTGGGTCAAGTGCTCAACGGTGGACTTTATCGAACGTTTGGACGAGGTAGGCCTTTTATCTTGTCTTTCTAGCATATTTGTTTTCATAGCATATTTGAGAAGAGAGTTAATTTCTATAGTCATTTTCGTTGGTTTTGGTTTACCCTAGCCATAGAGAGATTTTCCCCATACCAGAATTGGCAACCATACTGGGGATTGAATCTTATTTCTTAGGGTTTGAGGTAATTTTCTCCTTAGATTTCTCTCATTCATATTTCATTTCTTGTCGTATCATTGCTTGACAGCTTATGTTCACAGCTTATGTTCACTATGGTTCTGAGTTTCCAGCCTTCTCCCTTTCCTGACCTTGTTTTTGAAACATATAAGCCTTTTTGGCCTGACAGTCGCGTATATACGAAGGATGTCCCTCTGCAAGATGCATAGATGCGCTCTATTTTCCTAAGCAGTCATGTACATCAACTTTCCTTGCTTTGTTTTTGGATCTGGTGGTTTTGGGGTGGGATTTGATGTTTGTTGAGTCTTCTTAGGTCTTTGTAGTGCCTGTTAAGTGCTTGTGGGATGACAGGAAAACTGTCTTTGGTTGAATTTTTGGGCGGAGTCTTTCTCATCACCTTTTCATTTTGATTGTCCTTGTACATTGGGATGGGTGTTTTGTTGCTTGGTATCCTACTTGAGTTATCTCTTTCTATACACAGTAGAGTTTATATATCAGGTTTATTTTCAGTCCATGCATTTTCATTTTTGTTATATTGAAAATACAAAAATATTAGGCATTTTGCATTGCTTGGCATTTTGGTCTTTTGAGTCCTTGCCATTAGCTTAGTGCATGTAATGAAAGATTTCATTTTTAATTCAGAATTGCAAAGTTGAAATTGAAAATTCTATTTGTTTCTAGAAGCATATCATTCATTGAAAATTGAAGTTAGGACTTTGTATTATATTCATATTTACGTTTCTTGTAGAGTCATAACATTATGAGTTTCACTACCATACCTTTTTGGGTAATCATGGACACTAAAATTAAAGCTATAATTTAAAATTGATTGGACATGATTTTATTTTCTATGGTGCACAAACTAGCTTAGGATTTAGTGCCTTGGAATAGGATTTTGTGAGTAAAATTATCCAAGGTAATTAAATCAACATATGTGTCTGAGAAAGGGAGTGGAGAAATCCATTGTATAATTGGTAATATCAAGAAGCTCCACTCTAGATGGAGTTAATACTGAGGTTTCTCGAGGTTGGTTGAAGGGATATCCCCCCGATACCTTCTTAGCGTCAGATATATTTCTGGGGATCTATTCGTATCTAGGGATCTTGCTAGTGCCTTTACCTCTGTGAGAGGTGGTTCTTTCAAGGTTTCACGCTTTGATACCCTTCCCATATAGTGGACCTGACTTATGACTGCTCGCTTGTGCATCGATTATACATTGGTTTATTAGTTTCTTGACTTAGGTGCCACATAGGTTACTTGTAGTATATATTCTGCAGGTACCCTAGGTCAGATAAGGGTCGAAAAACACACAACCTTACGGAGGATTACCTCTCGGGGGGGATCTGACTGACTGGTTGTTAATCCCAAGAGGGCCCTAATAACTGATTATGTTTCCTCCAATATTTAGCAGGGAGTCTCAAGCCCCTCTTGGGTGATACATACATTCTTTAGGGAGGGAGGCCACTTTCAGCCACTTTACCCCGTTTATGTGCATATTGGTCGTTTGAATTTTGGTGTGCTCTTTGATTACTAGTTGGCCTTAGGATTTATTTTTCATCTTTAGAATCTTAATTCATTGTGGAGTTGGACCAACATCCCTGCCGGTCCCGTCTTTTGTTACAGTTACCACCAGATTTCGATTCTTTTCCTTCTAAAAGGCATAGATTTATTAGGTGTGGTACAAACACATCCATTGTTCAGACTTGTGATTCTACAAGGATGAGTACTGAACATAGTCTTCAGAACATTGGAAGCCCTTTGAATCCCACACCCACTATATTTAATGGCACCCCTTCGACTCCTACAACCACAATGGTTGCAGTGCCGGAGGCACCTATTATTACTATGGCTCTGCCTATAGTGAATGCTTAATGTTAAGCCCTAATATTGGCTCATTACCACTTAATTGGGGCATATTAGATTAGTAATGTTATTTTATTTATGTCAGATTTAGGCCATTAGTTGTAGTTTATATTAGTAATGTTAGTTTATTTATGTCGGCTTTAGGCCATTAAACCTCCCAGTCTCCTATATATACCAAGGAGACATTTTCATTTTGAATCATCTTGTACTTGAACATTTAAGTGGGGTACAAGGAGGTTGCCCCCTCGAAGAGGATTATTATCTAAAATTATCTCTTTTTCAAGGCGTTGAGTACTTTTCCTGAGGTTTTTCTATGCTATATTGATGTTTGGTTCTTAACATATGGTATCAAAGATCAAGGTCTTGGGGTTTCGCTGCTACATCTGAGACACCGTGGAATTTTCGCTATAACTTTTTTTCTACAACGTTTCAGAAGGAGTGGCTTGGCAGGTATTTAGAATACCGATCAAGGTACGTTGGGTTAAAAATTCATCTCCTGGGGCCTTATAATTTCGGAGATATAGCTTGTACAATATCGGATTCTAGAATCATCCTGAAATGAGTCATTGTGGGATTTTCGCTATAAAAACTTTTATGTGACGTTTCAGACCCTGAACTATGGAGTCCATTTACAGAAATTAGAATTCTATATGTGGTAACAAGTTCAGATTCTGTGTCATCTTAAATTTTTATATACACCCTGTGTAAGATAGGGTATTTGACTAGTCCTATTGACTAGTCTCAAGAAGGTGTTCCGGGTAAAACAATCATAACTTCTTCCTAGAGTATCCAAATTGAGTGGGACTGGTTGCATTGGATCTTGGACAGTCTGTTCTATGTTGGGTGCGATTTTTAGAATTTTATATCAATTATTTTGTGCGGGGCATACTATACAAGTGAGATCTCCTGGAAAGGCCAAAAATCGGCAAGTTGTGGGGAATTTACTGTAAATTCCACTTGGAACATCCAATTTTGATCAGAACTGTGGCATTATAGAGAAGACATATCAAAGAAATACATAAGGGAAAGCTTCATACCCAGAAGGGCTGAAACGTGGGAGATACAATAGAAAAAATATTGTCTAGCAGAACCACCTCAAAATCAAGGTTCAAAAGTGATACTCGGCCAACATGCCACCCAAAAAGGGAACTTCTACACCAAATAAGCGTCCATAAAATCCTACTTCGACTCTTGATGAAGGTGAAGAAATGCGTAGGGACATAAATGAACTACAAAATAAGATGGATTCAATAGAAGCTAAGTTGGATATTAAGATGGATTCAATGGAAGCTAAGTTGATGGATTCAATGGAAGCTAAGTTTGATACTA
>ML777700.1:436337-447433 GCA_009831015.1 Picea engelmannii | reverse complement strand
GCCTTATATGGACTAAAACAAGCACCACGAGCTTGGTATTATAGACTGGACAAATTTCTACAAGAAAAAGGGTTCAAGAAAGGTACTGTTGACAATAACCTTTACATTAAATCTGAAGGTGATAATTTACTAGTTGTTTTGGTCTATGTAGATGATATTATTTTTGGCTGCACTAATGAATCATCTATCCAGTGGTTTGCTAACTCTATGCAAAAAGAATTTGAAATGTCCATGATAGGAGAACTGTCATATTTTCTTGGCTTACAAGTAAAACAAAGCTCTGCAGGAATTTTTATCTCTCAAGAAAAATATTTGAAAGAGATGTTGAAGAAATTTCAGATGGAACATTCTTCTACAGTTAGCACAGCTATGGTGGTTGGTTGCAAGCTGAGTAAAGATGATATCTCAACTGATGTTGATTAAAGAACATATCGTTCTATGATAGGCAGTCTTCTGTACATCACAACATCCCGTCCTGATATAATGCAAGCTGTTGGAATGGTAGGTCGTTTTCAGTCTGCTCCTAAACAAAGTCATTTGGTAGCTTTCAAGATAATATTTAAATACTTGAAGGGAACAATGAATTATGGACTGTGGTATCCTAGAAATCAAAATTTCCAGTTAACTGCTTATTCAGATGCAGACTGGGCAAACTGTGTTGATGAGAGAAAAATCACTAGTGGAGGAGCATTTTTTCTGGGTGACTCATTAGTTGCATGGCTTAGTAAGAAGCAAGGATATATTTCATTATCCACTACAGAGGCAAAATAAATTGTTGTTGCTACTTACTGCACACAAATCTTATGGATGATACAAACTCTTGCATATCTTAAGGTAACTTACACTGATCCTATTCCAATTCATTGTGATAACACAAGTGCCATTAGTGTCTCCAAGAATCCTATTCTTCATTCCAAGACTAAGCATATTCCAATCAAGTACCATTTTCTCTGAGAACAAGTTACAACTAGAATTGTTCAGCTAAATTATATTCCTTCCAAAGAACAGATTGCTGATATCTTTACTAAATCATTAGCAACGACCCCTTTTGGATACCTTCGTCAAAAGTTGGGGATTATAATATCTGGTGTTTAATTTGTTCACCTGGTCAGGAGGAGTATTTATTGAATATATGGTGAGTTTCCTAAATGTTTATAGATGACAGGGGGAGTCTGTTTTGAAACAAGATCAGAGGAAGAATGTTTCTTCTTTGACATTGATTTCAAAGGGGGAGAAAATATCTCTTTCGGAAGTAGGAGAAAATTCGAGCAGAGCAGGAGCAGAGTCGAGATGAAGCAGAGTCAGGAGAAGAGTCGAGCCGAAGAAGAGTCAGGAGAAGAGTCGAGCCGAAGCAGAGTCAGGAGCAGAGTCGAGCCGAAGCAGAGTCAGGGGCAGAGTCGAGCCGAAGAAGAGTCGTTTCGGGAGCAGAGTCGAGTCCGAAAGGCATTTGGATGCTTGTGTTGACATCAATGCCAAAGGGGGAGATTGTTGGAAAATATTGCACAGACAGCGAATGCGTGTTGGCAATAGACAACGAATCAGCGAATGGTTGTCATTGATGGCAAGTCTATATCAGACAGGAATCCCATTGCAACAAGCATTCACGATTCAATCGTAGCCATTGGATTATCAAAAATGAATCTGGATTGTAGATTACAGTTCTTGTCAAAGTATCGAGGATCGAGAGTTGAAGAAGTTTTGGGATTTCATCCACAGGAATCCTGATTTTGCGATATGCGATATCGCGACTCAATCGTAGTCGTTGAGTCAAGATTGTACCTGGACCGTT
The DNA here is from genome assembly GCA_009831015.1 of Picea engelmannii. NCBI lineage: Eukaryota > Viridiplantae > Streptophyta > Pinopsida > Pinales > Pinaceae > Picea > Picea engelmannii. The sequence continues at coordinate 445,644 of ML777700.1, read as the reverse complement.
GATCTAACTCCATGTCGGAGTTTCACGAATCGCGACTCCAAAAGGAAAAGAAACAAGTGCAACAACGATCCCGATTTTGCGATATGCGATATTGTGACTCAATCGTAGCCGTTGAGTCAAGAACGTACCTGGACCGTTGATCTAACTCCGTGTCGGAGGTTCACGAATCGCGACTCCAAAAGGAAAAGAAACAAGTGCAACAAGGATCCCGATTTTGCGATATGCGATATTGTGATTCAATCGCAGCGATCAAGACAAGATCTGACCTGGACCGTTGATCTAATCTCTTATCGGAGTTTCACGAATCACGATATGAAGAGGCAGAAGAAACTATGCAACATTTACGAAATTGTGATAGGCAAAATCGCGATGTAACAACAACCGTCAGATCAAGAAGTGATTTGGACCATTGATTCAACTTCTTTACTGAATGTCGAGAATCGGGAATTCGAGTTGACAAAAACACCGATCGTCCAGAGTGTCGAAATCGCGATGAGTAATATCCTGACTTAATATGAACCATCAGATCTAGATATAATCTGGATCGTTGATCTAATTTCATTATGGAATTTCGCAGATCGAGATTTGGAGGTGACAGGAACATTGAACATAAGGAATTACGAATTCGCGATATGCGAAATCGCGAAAGCGCCTTTCACATAAAGCCTTGGTCACAACCCTTGGTCACGGGAAGAGAAGGAGTCAGTCCAGATAAGCTCCATTTTGGAGTTTTGGAGATCGCGATGTGAAAGTGTCGAGAAACTTGGGCAAAGGAATGCTAAAATGCCGAAACCCGAATTAAAGGCAAGATTTATAAAAGTCATCCTACGGTGCGGATAAGACTTGAATGAGATCTAAGGGTTACTGTTTCTTTACACATAGGTAACTCATCAGTTACGACTCTTCTAAATAAAACAGATTCTTGATTGTGAATCAGTTATCATTTCAGTTGCTATGACAGGTGTCCTTATTTTGCCTAAGGAGTTGGGAAGTTGAATCGTCGTGTTCGTGTGTATAAAAAAGAAGATGAAACAAACTGTGGAGGGTTGGTTGTTCTGCAAGTGAAAAAGAATGAAACTGTAAGAATATAGAAGAAGAGGATGTGCAGGAGGAGGTTGAGCATATGTGAAGTGTGAGATGAAATGCAGAGAAGAATAACAGAACGAGTTGAAGAAGAGCAGAATGAGAATGCGAGTTGATGCAGAGCATCCCTGCTGAATAGACAGAGGAAGAGAAGAGCAGCAGAACAGTGTGCAGAAGACCAGATTTATAGAACAAAGAAAGATTGGTAATAACTGTTTTATCTGTAAAGTTGAATGTTTATTTAGCCATTTATATTTAAGGGTGGTTGGGAGGTGCTCGGGAGGATTGTTGTCCTCATAAGTTCAAGTGGGTGCTTGAACACAGAAAGTTGTAGCTTCCATCTGGTTGTAGCCAGAGAAACCAGGGTGGCAGGGTGGTGCTAGGGAGAACAAGTGTTCTCTGTGATACAGGTTGGTGCCTGTATAATTGGCATTTGGTGCTTCTGTCATGTTGGTGCTGGAAACAATCAAGGAGTTGGTGCTTCCTTCTAGTTGGTTCTAGAGAAACTAGGGAGTTGATGCTTCCTTCTAGTTGGTGCTAGAGAAACTAGGGAGTTGGTGCTTCCTTCTAGTGGGTGCTAGAGAAACCAGAGAGTTGGTGCTCTCAAACAAGTTGCAGCTTGTAAAACAGAGGTTGCAGCCTCACATTGAGTTGGTGCTCAATCATAGATGATGTACAGAACTTAAAAGGCTGCCTATCATTTTGAAGAAGAAGAGGTTTTCTCCCTTTATGGGTTTCCTCGTGAAAAATCTGTCTCTGTGTATACTTTATGTGTGACTGTTGTTCTTTACGTTTACTGTCCATATGTTGTATATTGTTGATGACCACATGAGGAAATTTTAATAATGTATTAACAGACTTAATATTTTTTAAGCTCACATACAACTGATTCACCCCCCCTCTCAGTTGTATTAATAATTTCAACAGAAATGACATGCTAATTGTAAGGGTGGGAAAAAAGGTAGTAAACCCAAGGAAAATGGTAATAATGAGAGGACAAATAATAATGTTGGAGAGGGAGAACGAGAAAGACATAAGGTGAAATATCCCTGTAAGATTTGTACAGATGATCACCTTACCCAGTTACGCCCCAAACATGTGGAAGGTACGAGGCTGTTATCTCTACCACTCATTGTGCTTACGAATCCTTTCCCACATAACCAACACATGGCCTCGAGCTCCTCAAATGTCGGAAATGCGGCTAGTGGGATTCAAAACTCGTCATTGCAAGATGACGACTATTTATGTATAAATATGCTCGATGCGAAAGTTAATGTAGCTACTCGATCTCAAGATTATATAACTTCACAAGCTATTAATGCTCTAGAATATCCTCCTCCTCCTCTAGAGATGACTTTATAGATTGAAAAACCAGATCCACTACCTCATATTCTGAAAGGATTACTCAGGGTCTCTACCCACAATCTAAATGTTAGAGCCACCTAGAACTACTTTATTGTTGAGGACCTTGGTCAAACCCCTTATGTGATGTCTACTTTGGAGGTACTCTAGACATGTCCTTCATAGAGGAATGCCTTACTATATACATTAGGAGCTCTAGAACCTAGTGTCTCAAAAGTTATCAAGTTTGACGTCACCGATGTGAAGCCTCGCTTGCCTTACCATGTGGCTTTCCAAATCCACATGGATTACTCAAAATATACCATCAAACATGCAGTTGTTGATGAAGGCACTACCACTTGTGTGATCTCCTTGATCTATTGGAAAGATCTCGGTTATCTGACTCTTTCTAAGTCATCGAACATGTTGACTATTTCTTACGTTAATTCCTTCCGCCCTCACAGTATTATTCCTGCCTTTCTAGTCCAGTTAGGTGGGAAGATTGTAGAGGTGGAGGTCGAGGTAGTTGATGTGCCTCTAGATTATAACCTGTTACTAGGACACAATAGGACATATTCTATGGTCATCGTCATATTGTTTGTCTTATGTACTCTTTGTTTTCCTCATGAAGGGAAGATTGTGACAATTGACAAATTATCCTTTGTGTAATCTAGTCCCAATGCATCTATTGGACTGTCGAACCCTATGATCGAAAATTATCAATTGACAACTGAGAATATCGGTGTCGAAATGTATTCTTCCCTTATGGGTACTTTCAAGTTCATGACACTGAGTCACCACATTTACACCATGTCCAGCAGGCCTGTTTCGATAGGGAGGTCCATTCCTTTCCACACTTCCTATTTTAGTGATTCGTGGACCCTACCTTCCCCAACTTCGTCTTGTGAAGGTCAATCACATGATGGAATGGCCATGCCCCTATTGACAATGAAAATTGTGTATCAAGTTATTCTTGACTCTTCAACCGATCCCGATTCTGTTGCCTCCTTGACGGACGAGGAGGATCCCATTCTTAGGCCCGTGTGGGCCACTTCATTGTCTTGTTCACATGACTGCCTTACTGAAACTTTTCCTTCGGACAAAGCCATCATCAATGCCATGAATGGTTCCGACAAACCTTGGGATGATATGCATCACTGCTCTTATTTCGTCCCAGAGCTTGAAAGAATCAAACAAGATGACTTTCTATCTACTTTGAGTGAGATAATTGGTCACACCATAGTTCCACTTGATACACATGACATTTATGTCAAAGGAAATATGGAGAGTATTTCTCCTACCGTCACAATCGATATCTCTCGTACCCCTGGCAAGGTTGAAAATGTAAATATCGGTGTAGATTGTTCCCCATACGAAATTCTAATCTACACCGAACTCTTCAAGGAATTATGAGATGTATTCACTTGGTCATATGAAGAGATTCCAAGAATAGACCCTTGTATTGTCAAGCACAATATTATAAATTATATGGATGCTAAACCTGTTCGGCAATGTCTTAGATTTGTCAATCCCCAGAAGACCCCTGTTATTAACGCAGAGGTGGAGAAGATACTTAATGTTGGCTTCATCTACCCGGTTCCCTTGACTGAATGGGTATCCAATCTCGTTTCTATGAATAAGAAGCAAGGAAATATCTGTGTATGTATGAAATTTTGTGACATGAACAAGGCATGTCCTAAACACAACTTCCTAACACCTTTCATCAATCATATTCTTGACGAGTGTGCGGGAAGTGAAGTATTTTATTTTATGGATGGATTTTCAGGGTATAACCAAATTCAAATTAAACCCGAGGATCAACATAATATGGAATTTATTTGTCCTTGGGGTACTTTCGCATACCGGAAAATTCCTTTCGACCTTAAAAATGTCGGAGAAACCTTCCAATGTGCCATGACCTTTTCTTTTCATGATCTTAAGCATATAGTTGAAGCTTTCCTTGACAATTTGGCTGCTCACTCTCATAAGAGAGTGGATCATGCTACACAACTTCATCTTGTTTTTGAAATATGTTTTTACTCTAGAATATGGTTGAACCCTCATAAGTGCATCTTTTTCCTTAGGTCTGGTCATTTTTTGGGATTTCTAGTTTCTGAGACCAGGATCATGGTAGATCCATTAAAGGTTGAGGAAATACTTCGATTGCCTCCCCCACGCACTATTAGACAACTTCAAGGTTTACAGGGTAAAGCTAACTTTCTACATTGGTTTATAGTAAATTATGCCAATATCACTAACGGTTTCATCCGTCTTTTGAAGAAGGACACCCCTTTTTTCTGGGATGAGTGAACCCAAGAGTCCTTTGATGCTTTGAAGAAAGCCTTGGTATCGGTGCCTTTGCTGAAGTATCCTGACTACAATAGGGATTACTTTCTTTATATCGTCGTGTTTGAGGAGATGATTGGTATGGTTTTGGTTCAGGCGGATGATGAGCTCCACGAGCATGTCATCTACTATCTTAGTCGGTCCTAAGATTAATTATTCTCATGTTGAAAAGCCAGATTTGGTTGTTGTTCACGTAGTCCAACATTTGTGCCATTATATATTACTTTACAAGACCATTGTGGTTGTCGATATCAATCCATTTCAATACGTCCTTACTAGATGTATCATAGGAGGGAAATATAATAAATTGATTGTTATTTTACAAGAGTTTGATCTCGATTTCTCTTCTGTGAAATCCAAGAAATCAGTAGTCTTCACGGAGTTAATATATGAATTTCCACGATTATATGAGGATGTTATCCATGTTGATTTGTTTGTGGAGGAACACATTTTTCATTTCTCTTCCTCCGACCCCTGGTATGGAGACATTGTTCTCTATCTTCAAACCTTGAAGTTCCCTCAGCATCTCTCATGAGATGACCAACGACATATATGGTACCAACCTAAAAATTATACTATCATCGGTGACACTTTGTATTGTCAAGGAATAAACAATATCTTGCATCATTTTTTAACTCACGGTGAAGCCGAGTCAGTCCTAAATGATTTCCACAGTGGGGCTTGTGGTGATCATCTATCTGGGCTTGCGATAGCCAAAAACATTTTGTCAGATGGTTATTTCTTGCCTACTATATTTAAATATTGTATTGAAGTGCTTAAGTGTCACCCTTTCCAGGTGTTCACTCGGAAAATGCACTTGCATCCAACCCCTTTTCATCCAGTCATTACCGTCGGTCCCTTCACCAAGTGGGGCATGGACTTTGTGGATTTCAACCCAACTTCGACTAGGGGGCATCAACACATTATCATGGCCTTCAACTACTTTACTAAGTGGGATGAGGCTATGCCTACAGTCAAATACAATGTGAATATTCCTGCCTTCTTCGTATCTAATCAAATTATCGCCTAGTTCGATATCCTTAGTGAGATTGTCACTGATGATGGCAGTCACTTTCAGAACGAAATGATGGAAGAGCTAGCATCTAATCTGGGGTTTAGACATGGTCATTATTCTTCTTATTACTGCCAGGCAAATGGAAAAGTACAAGCCATCAACAAGTCTCTCAAGACCACTTTGCAAAAAACTGTCAACCAGAGTAAATCTGATTGGCACATTATGCTATATCTCGCATTCTGGGCATACCGAACCTCGGTCAAGAATACCACCGGATTTTCCCATTTCCAGTTAGTACACGGTGTGGAGTCGATATTACCTATTGAATGTGAAATATCTTCTCTTAAGTTGGCATCTGTGCTCCTACCTGACACTTCTAATCTTGAGTGATGCCCTGTACACCTAGATAATCTTAACGAGCAACATTGAGACACCTCTACGGTTATCGAGGCGAACAAAAGACGTGTCAAGGTCTAGTACAATAATTCAGTTTGTCCTCAATTATATGCTGAGGGTGACTTGGTCCTATTGTATGATCAAGTCAAAGAACCACTAGGGGAAGGTAAGTTTAAACCCATGATTCACGGTCCTTATATCGCGCAACATGTCTTAGAAAAAGGAGCCTATGAGTTAGAATATTATGAAGGGAATGTGATGGCCAAGCCCAAGAATGGCCTCTACTTGAAAAGATATTATGCTTGAGCCCAAAGCTTGGGCATAACTCTTTATATATTAATCTAATTTAGTGCATATATATTTTCCCTTTCTTTTTGTATTCATCTCGCTTATCGATTTTTCCCTTGGTTGACAGATGTCAACAAAGTCTTCAGTCTACCTAGGATTCGCAGATGGAGCCAGTCATCATACATGGAACTTGGCTTACACTGCTTGGGTGGTTTACTAACCCGAGGGTCTACTGGTGTCTTCAGGTGGTGTATGCCTAGGGCCATCGATGAATAATGTGGCCAAATTTAGCGTTGTTAAAGAAATTTTGCGTGATTTTATCTCACATGGTATTCGCTCTTTAGAGGTTCATCTGGATTCCAAGTTAGTAGTATGTGAGTTGAACAACAGTTACCGCATGCCTGATTGTACTTTACTCCGACGATTCCTATGAGTACATATTTTAGAACGACAGTTCGATTTTATTACTTATTATCACATTCTTAGGAGTTCTAATCATGTATCCGATGCTTATGCTAATTTCATTTTAGATTGGCATTTTTCACATAACTAAATCAAAGAAAACCATTTCATCAATGTACACATTGTAAATATAAGTAAAGCCAAAGATCCCAATTTTAAATATATTTCAAAAAATATGGTGTTTATAGTACAAAATTGGGGCTAATACCCTCAATACATATATACACCCAGTACTACAATATCCACGACATCTATGCCCAAGGTGCCATATGTGTGTCATGGTAGCAAACTACGACATTTGTGAGACGCCGAAAGAGTCACACCCAAGCTTTGGGCACACCATCCACTTGTCGCTGCATGGCTTCCAGTAGATCCTCTACCTGAACCATGGGAATCCTATGAGTCAAACGAGACAGGTTGCCTTGCATGTTTTTTAGGGATCTATCGACTTCTCTTCCCACTGCATTGCCTACCCAGTTCCTCCATCAATGTCTAGGAAGCCCTTCCACCCATTGCAGACCCACATCTGCATTACACAAGTGTCTCACTATACAAAAATACAAAAAAATGAAATATTTAAAAAAAATTGACATACCTATGTCCCCGTAGGCAGTCCCTAGTGGGAGTCGCATGTTTGGATATCCTATGAAATCAATCCCTACATAGAGATAGTCATCCATAGCGATGACCTGTCGCTGCCACTAGTAGAATAAATCCTCATTGTAGGGTGTGGGCACCCTACCACAACCTGTTGTCTCATTACCTCGATCCACCATGCCATGGCTAGATCGCGAGGTCCTCTCGGAAGAATATTGACTCTAGGTCCCAAGCCTGGAACCCGCTTGAAGAAGAAACTGCATAAGATAGAGGAAAACCCAAAATTCCTCTTACTCCCCTATTTGTAGTCTGTCAACTGGCTCTTCATATTTTCCAATAGTGAGGTACACCAGTCATATATTGTGGGTCTCAAGCACTCTACTGCATAGAACATGAGTGGCCTCGATGCTCGATGCAACGAAGTTGAACCTGTGATCCTGGTAAACATGAGGACAACAATCTTCAAGATGAGATTGTTTATCGCTTGGATAGGGAGTTGACTCCTGGCCTTCAAAGTCCATGCCACACAGTGGGTGTCTATGTACTCCTCTCTTTTCATTCTGCTCCCTACTCCCCGTGATTTTAGGTTTACAACATCTCCCCGGCATGATAATCCAGTCAAAAAGTAGATATCCTCTACTTCAATCCTCAATGGTTTCCCATCGAGGTTGAAGCTTTCACTCTCAGGGTCCCAGTAACCCACAAGAATCTCAAGCAACCTCACCTAGGCCCTCATCCCTTTGAGTGCCTAAAATGTATCTAAGCCACATATTTTCAAGGCCATTTGGGCCACCAGATATCTTTCCACAACAACATCGACGTCCTCGTGCTCTCTTTCCCTCCATTCAAGTACCATCCTTCGAGAGAAAAGTCAAATTTTGAGTTAGAAACCATAGAAATAATTGATTGCATTCTTGTGCACGAGCTGCTTCACTTACATTCTTGTGTAGGGTTGGGTATACGCACCCTGTATCTTGTACAGTCATGTATAACCCAACGTATACACGACCCGATAAGAGACAACCCGCGTACACCAAATTTCAAAATTTACGCCCTAAATTACTCAAAATTTGGAACCTATTTTAAAAATTTAATCCACTAAAAAATGAAGAGGAAGGGAAGAAGAGTTACCTGGTCCAGACGGTTTCTGATTTCATTTCCTGACTCTCCCACAATCACCAATTGAATCTCAGAGGTATTTTGGTCCAATTTTCACTATTTGGGTAAAAAATAAAAATGGCATAGTAATATTTGGTTTTTTTACTATTTATAAACAGTTTGTACCCATTTTCTATAGTTTTGAGTCATTTTTTGCCTAATGGACTAATACGAAAGTGTATCGAGTTGGTTTTTATAGTTTTCACTAGGGATTCTTGTGGATTTCATTGTTATGTTGGTTGTTCGTCACCACAGGCAGGTATTTTCATTACCCAACATATAGGATAGATATCCATTCCATCATGATTTTTTGCATTATCCTATAACTGTCACTTTTTCCCTTAGGTACGAACCCATTTTTTGTTGGAAGATTGGTTGTTGTCATGGATGTCAACCCTAGTCATGGGTTTTGGACCGTAATATTGATAAAGGTATTTGGACATGAAGGACAATGCAAATGCATCTACAACACCAATGAATGGATAGTATACATCATGTTGTTTCCGGTGGTATGTGACACGTCACATGGATCCTCATGGTTGAGGAGAAATGAATTTTTGAAGATGACAAAGTGAATTGAAGAAGGAAGTACATGTAGGCCCTGAAGATAATTAAAGAAAA
>ML777700.1:409266-433339 GCA_009831015.1 Picea engelmannii | reverse complement strand
AAGAAGGAAGTACATGTAGGCCCTGAAGATAATTAAAGAAAAGAATTACAAAATAAGAAAGTGTCAGGTCAGCCCTAATGTTAAAATGAAGTGACATAAATGGTATAAATAAACATCATTATACATTCATTTTGATACAATTCAAATTTCAGAGAAAATAATAAGTAAAGAAGGCCGGATTTCAAGGGAGGATGAACTATTTTGGTGATGTGTTCTAAGGTATGTTATTTTCAGGTGATCTTACCATTTTTTCTAGAACTTTTTTTCTAGAACGATTCAGATGGTGAAATCGCTATGGTATTGAGACGACATATCAAGGTACCTCTGCTAAAAATTTCAGCTCTTGATTCACTATAATTATGGAGATACATTCTATGGAAGATAGGGTTTGTGACCAGTCCTGAAGCTAGTCAATAAACAGGTGTTCCGGGTAAAAAAGTCATAACGTCTTCATCGAGAATCCAAATGATGTAGGACAAATTTAATTGGAAAAAGTACGGAATTTAGTTTCTTGTGTGCAATTTTCAGAATTGGATGTTAAATATTGAACGCGGGGCATTCTGTACAAGTTCGGTCTCCGTAATAGACCAGAATTGAATAAAGTCTACCATTCTTTCTATAACTTCTTTTTGGGGAGGATTCAAGGAGTGAAACTTGGAGGAGTTTCAAAGAATACATTGAATAATATTATATACAGGATTAGAGTACTCCAAGAATTGAATAATTGTAGAAATTGAAGAAGTCTCAGGAAGCATTATCAGGTTCTATGTGATGATTGGTTGATGGTGATGATTTAATGTAAAGTTTTATTATCTCTCATATATTCTTGGGTGGAAGGAAGGGGCAAGGATGGAGAGTTAAACTCTCTCTTGATATTGGAGGATTGTATCTTCCTCTTGGAGGTTTATCCCCCCCTTTACATTTGGAAGCTGTAGCTACCTTTGGAATTCATTACTTCCCTTGAACAATAACTATTGATTATTTCTCATATATTATGCATGGTGTATTGTGGTGTATTGGTGTAACTCTTATACTATTGTTCATTGCTCATTGGATATAGTTGAATCATTTAATTATAAGTTGAAGAAGGTTTTAAATTATACTTGATATTGATTCACCCCCCTCTCAGTATCAACATTTTTTACAACATAGAACCTTCCATCTGCTATAAGTAGCGTCGTTATCAAGTGGTAGAGACTTACCAAACATGTGTGCCCTAGTTAGATCCTCTTCTTCATTTGGTGCCCATGCAGAGTTTTCTCCATAGGACCAGGAGACTGGAGTCCCTCATAGATAGTACATGAATTTATGCTGAGCCTCATTCCTCACTCATAAAAATGATGCATTATACCCCGAGGACTCCCAACCGAGTTTAATTTAGATCTTTTCCAACTCGTCTTCAAAAAGAGAAAAGATTGTCGAGTGAACTTGTCTCTTTCACACTCATAAATTGGATTTGAAAGGACATCTATTTGGCATAAGTTTATCCCTTTTTCACACCAATTAGACTAAATGACACAAAAAGGGACATTTTCTGGCATTAAGTTGTGATTGCATCTCATGCCCTTGCTTGCAGTATTGAGCCTATAGTTGGTTCTCTCTTTGCATTATAAACCGTTTGCCTCAGCAGTTTTTGCATCCTCAACCAAGAAGAGACTTGTTTATATACTTCACAATTTGACACCCTATACCTAGGAGGGAACATTCCCCCAAGTGTCCATCTCCTGCATGAATCTCCTTGCATTGAGCATAGGTATGTTCCACTGCTAGAACTTGTTTTTCTTACTTGCGACACTCGTTTCCTCCTATGTATCATAACATTCATTTGTCTATGAAAAATCAAAATAAGACGAGTGGGAAGGGAGTGTTATCTTGTATTGGCAGTAGTCGTGTCTCCCTTTAACATAGCACAAAGTTATTGATTCCATTTTTCATCATAATTTTGGGATTAGCATGGCCTTAAGAAGTTGAGCTCGTTATAGAGACTTCTATACTGATTGGTTACTCTTCGAGTCCCTATAGAGAATTTCATTAATGCTTCCTGCATCTCATGGTTTCATCATTAAGTCTATGTTGTCGGAGTCTTCCATATGTCTCATGCTCTTGTTCAAAGGAATTCTAACAACCTGTGTCGGCCACTTCTCAGAACTCTTGACTTTGCATGTCGGCCATACCATTAGTTTGTCTGAGAATCACATGATATTGTAGTCCTATCATGCACCTTGGTCCTACTTTCATCATTGGTAGGTAACCTTGAACCCATTCATCAACACTTCATCATTGGTCATTGACTGGGTGGTTTCCCTTTTGTTTGACGACACTAAATCTATTCACACAATGGGATTCATATAGTGCCTTGTATGCCATTAGCCTTATTGGTGGTTTCCTCGCCTTTTTCAACACTTTTCATCATTGGCTGCTATTTAGAGGGTCTTTTTCGTGTACCTCTTTCACTTGGCACATGTGAAAGACACACAGGGTCATTGGTTCATGAACATGTTCTTCATCCAATTTCCTCCAAATCATGAAGCTCCTGCTTTGTACCTCCTGTTGACTGATGAGAGATGCCTTAATTCTCTCCTTTCAGCGGGTCTCCTTCTATCGACTTCAGCTCATCTATTCTGGAAATGTGACCTAGAGTCTTATGAGTACCTTGAGCCTTGCATTCACTAGTGGCAGGTTCTCTCTCCATCGAAAGATGAGAATACATCAACGTCTCTTGATCGATGGATTCTTCAGGTGTTCGACATCGACTCCTTTATTCACACTTGTAATAATGTACTCAGTGCCTTTATAGCTACTTTCATTATCTGTAGGTTGTCTCGTGTTTGTTAACGGTATACCTCAATGACTGGCAATCAAACGATGTCTCATTGTGTTCGACCTCAACTCCTTTATTCACATGATGTATACTTTTACCCTCGATGGATTTTGTAGAAGACTTGAAGACATCAGTATATGGTCGCAGATTTCCTGAGTTGTTGCTTCTTTTTCATTGGACCAGTACCTATTTTACTTTAGTGATCATGGGAGATGAGAATGTACTCCATTGTATACATATATCTTCATATTGGTTTTGAGACTAGTTCTATTTAGCCTTGTTCATGACCATGACAACTATTGGCATGTATTCTCATGTGTACTTTCCTATTCATGGCCACAGACACTTGTTTGGTATATTTTCACATGGATATGGAGTGTAATCCTATTGGCATCCATGTATGCAAAGTCAGTGCAGAATGTAATGAGAAACTAGTTCTTCCAGTTGGTTCCCCATCACTCCACTTCTGGGTTGTTTATAATGTATCGCAAATACTCCTCTGAACTCACAAATTAGGGGGCATCTTTTATAGCAAGATTTACCTCACCTTATGCAATATTTCATAGAAGGCCTTTTTCCATTTCCCTATGTAGACTTATCTTCCCCATTTTTAAAATCTAGAGCTAAAAATACATATTTTTCTAAATGTATAGATCTTGCCTACTATACAACATGTGTATATGTAGGCTGCTCCACTACAACCTGTGTACATCGGGATTTGTGCCATAAAATGAAAATTAATGTTGGGTTTCCATTTCACGACAGGAGATATATGATCCTTGGCCTTCCATATACTGGAAACATTCTGACTCGGACCTTCAGTTCCATTCTGAAGGCTATAAATGGTCCAATTTTGAGATATGGAAAGAGGAGAAAGAATTCAACTTTCATAGAAACGTTACTCTGGAGAAATTATTTACTTCATATCGAGTTTGCATCCCTTTGTCATTTAAATCTGAACATAGTGTTTAGCCCCCAAGATCTTCCCTTATTGATTGAGAACCTCATTGTTTCTCTCTTATGAGATTGCCTTCGATGGAGGATTGAAGTGGTGGAGACCCAGCTAGAAGGAACTTAGTTTCTTAGTTCCAAACCGTGATGACATGGAATTCTATAACATTTTCACTTATGTTTATCATATATTAATATCAATACTCTTTTCTCGTCCAATTGATATCTTGCAAATTTTCAAATTATTATTCCATGGGCGTATTTGTCATGTTTATTAATGGATTGTGCTATTGATTGTGCTAACATCATTTATCATCACCATATTCTTTCTTTACTTGGTTGTTCAGGACTAGTTACAGGTATATTTCTTTGGGTCAAGTTCTCAAAGGTGGACTTCATCGAACATCTGGACGAGGTATTCCATTTATCTTGTCTTGCTAGCATATTTGGTTTCATAACATATTTGAGAAAAGTGTTCATACCTGCAGTCATTATCCTATGTTTTGGTTTACCCTATCCATAGAGAGATTTTCCTCGTAACACACCTGGTACCTAGACCCTTCTTCCTTTGCTTTTACTAAGAGCTACAAGGCAACTGGTTGTCATAATACAGCTTCAATCGGTTCCCATTTACCAAACAATCCTTCCATTCTCCATTAAGAGTCTTCAACTATGCAGCTCCACCTTCTGTAACATAGAAAACCTCGAATGGCCCAAGCCAATGTGTCTTGAACTTTCCTGGATGCTTCATGAACTTGTTGTCATATAAAAGTACCAAATCTCCTTATTTAAATTCTTTCTTCTTGATCTATCTATCATGGTATGCCTTTTCTCGTTCTTTTTGTACCTGTTGATGAAATCATGCAATGAACATGTCTTTCTCTAGTTCTATCAACCACACGAGCCTGTCTTGAACAACGTCGGTGTCAACGATACCTGTAAATGTTGCAATTCTTAAACTAGGAACCAAATATTCCATAGGTACCACTGCTTCCTGGCCATAAACGAACTTGAAGGAAGTCTAGGTTGTTAACTTTTTGCAAGTAGTTTGATAAGCCCATAAAACTGATGAAATTACCAAATCCCAATCATCTCTATTAACATGGAAAATCTTAGTTAGCGCAGTCTCCAAAACCTTATTGAAATCTTTGACTATACCATTCACCTGTGGGTGATATGGTATTGTCTTCTGATGGTGAACTTTGAACTCCTAAGTCAAGGCTTCAATAGTTTTTTTAATGAAGTGTGTGCCTTGATCACTCATAAGGATCTTTGGGAATCCAAATTTGGTTGTGATATCATCAAAGATGAACCACATAGTTTTAGTTGCACTATAGTCTTTAACTACTCTTGCTTCTACCCATCTAGTCAAATAATCTGTAGCAGTGATGATATATCGAGCTCTTGTACACTTTCCTGGTGGGTTGATAGGTCCCACAAAGTCAATATCCCATTTCTCAAATTCCTATAAAGTTAACTGAGGTTCTAAAGGCATCTCATCCCTTCTAGAAGGCTTCCCTACTCTTTGACATACATCGCAGGCTCTATAGTATTCCTTAGCATCCTTATGTAAAGTGGGCCACCAGAGGCCATCTCTGAGAACCTTTTGCGTTATTTATTTCCCTGCATAATGTCCTCCTGCGATGCCTTCATGTTCTTTTGCAAGAATCAATGGTAATTATGACTCCATAACACATCTTCTTAAGATCTCATCTGGTCCCATCTTATATAATTGTCCAGCTATAAGTTGAAAATATGCAACGCAGACTAGCAACTGTTTCTTCTGAATAATTGTATACTCGTGAATTTTCATTTCTGTGGAAAATAACTGGACTATCTCAGTGAAGTGATCATTGACTTTCCTAATGGAAAACAAAAGTGTATCTAGTAGTGTATCATCCAAACTGGTAGGTTCCTCTCCATTTTCTAACCTGGATAAGTGGTCAGGTCCCTTATTCATTCTTCCTGTTTTGGCCACAACTTCAAAGTCATACTCCTGGAATAATAATAGCCATCTGCATATTCTTCCCCCCAACATTGGATGACTAAGTACTTCAATGAAGAATGATCAATAAACATATTAAAATGTCCTCCCAACAAGTATTATCTAAAATTTTGCAGCACATATACCATAGCTAAGCCGTCTCTTTGAGTGGTAGTATAATTCATTTCATATGTAGAAAGCTTCCTGCTAGCAAAGGCTATAGGGTGGTTAATATCTCCTGCACCTGGTTGTGCTAAAACTGCTCCTAATGCAATGGATGAAGAATCGACATGAACATGGAATTCCTTACTCCAATCTGGAAAAACCAAAATAGGCGTAGTGACCATTTTCTTCTTTAATGTGTCGAAGCTCTGCTGGAATTCCTTTCTCCATTGAAACTTACTATCCTTATTTAATAGCTTCTCCATAGGTGTTGGTATCTCTGTGTAACCCTTAATAAAATTTATGTAGTATGTAGTGGGTCCCAATGTAGTGCGCAACCGTCTAACTGAAGTAAGGGGAGGTATGTCAACAATGATAGAAATATTAGAAGGTTGATCTACCATCAACCCCTGCTTACACACAATGTGTCCTAAAAACACTCCAAAAGGTGAAAAGAAAATACACTTCTTCAAGTTCAGGGCAATGTGACATTGCCTGCACTTATCCAACATTAATCTCAAACATTCAATATGATCTTTGAGTAGACTAAAAATGGTCTAGTCATCAAAGTATGGCTCCAAAACTTATGTAAAAATTCCTTAAATGCTTTGACCACCACCCTGGAAAATATGGTTGGTGCATTATTCAAATCAAAAGGCATCATGGTGTACTGAAAAGAAACCCATTTTGTTGCAAATGTAGTCTTATGTATGTCCTCCTTAGAAATTTTGATCTGGTGATAGCCTGAAAATCCATTTGTGAGTGAATAAAATTCCTATCCTCCTACATTATCTAGAACTTCATCTATAAAAGGTGTAGGGAATGGATCGTGTAAACATGCATCATTCAATTTCCTTATATCTACACAGATTATGATTTCTCCAGTCTTCTTATCTTGGACCACCATAGGGCTGATCCATTCAGATTCTTCGACTGGTTCTTTAATTCTTGCTTCCGTCATTCTATCTAATTCAGTATTAACTTTATGCTTGTACTTGGGATTCAATCTATAAGGCCTCTTCTTGATAGGCCTTGCATTTTTTTTCAAAGGGATCTTCATTTCTCCCATGGGCCCTTTAATTCCCTTCATGTTTGTGAACTTGGTTGGAAACAAGTCCTGATACTCATGCAATAGTTATGTAATATTACTAATAGTAGCATCATCCAAATAGTCTCCAACATTTTCCAACTTAGGTGCTTTCTCTATTCCACTATTAACTTTCTTAATTTTAATAGGCTGCCCAAAAAAAGATAATTCAATCCCTGACCCTTGTATATCTCTTTGTCCTTCAGTTTTTGAAATGTTCACATTTCTAGGGTCATCATCCTCATCATCATAAATATTATAACAACCTTGTAACCACTGAAGAGGTGCGGCCCATTCATCTTCTTCTTGTTCAAGAGGGGGGTTAGGTGCCTCCTCAAATAACTTTTGTCTTATAATTTGTAAAGCTCGATCTACTGTGGGGTACTAATTTTCAAATAGGAATGTAGCTATAAAGTTATGGGTCATACCATGCCAATCTGTAGTGACTAAGCGCATTTCTTCTTTAATTTACTAGTTGATATGCATAGTATCTAAGGTGTTAATGAATTTATGTACCCACTGTTCTTTAGGAATTATGCTCCAGGATTCCTCACAACTTTTCACATGGTCCTTAGGACAACTATGACCTATGTATAGAACTTCGCAACCTTCAACTTGGTCTGAGAAGCACATTTCCAACAAGGTGTGACATTGTACTCACTCTGCGATGTTCGTCTTGTGTGTTCCCCACCATCTAGTTGGCATTTCTTTCAAGGCTTCATACAGTTCCAACATGTTGTACTCGTACAATTCCTTCAAGTTCAAATAGAAATGTCTCTAAATTATTCAAGCCATAAAATGTAGGAATATTACTTACATTTGTGCCAATCCAATGAAATGCCTTAGTCAATCTGGCACACCTCCGTGTAGAGACTTCATACATTTTGTTATGCCAATTTTTCAATGCTTCTTATGAATCTGACGAACATGCACTTTCACTTCGCCAGCTTAGATTTCCATCTGATGTAGGCTTAATATAATAATGTTGTCCTATTGTCAGTTTATAGATGTTCTCTATCTCATAGTCGCGGTCTTCTTCTCTTATAGGTTCTGTGTATCTGTGACCTTCATCGGGGTCAAGAGGTGCAATGACCTTAATGACATCACCTTCAAATGTCCTTCTTATATTTTTCAGGTCAATAACAGTCAAATTTTCGAAATCCCAATCAATACCCAACAACGTAGCATAGGGAAAACTATCATCATCAAACTCAATCACTTCGAAGTCTGCAAATGTCCTCACTCTATTAATGTCCACAGGGACATGCTCTAGTCTTCCAAAGGGTATCAACGCCCATTAATTAGCCATCCTGAGCCTAATAGGAGAGTAAATCAATTTAGGTTTTCCCATCAATGCCCAAGTCTACTTCATCATAACATTTACTTATGATCCCAAGTCGAGGACCACATAGTCCATGTCGTAGTCTCCAATCTTAGCACTAATGTGCAGTTCCTTGCTTGTCCTCCTTTTTCTAGATACTTGATTCACAGCTCTACTCAGAAGAGGATCTACTCTTCCAATTTCATATTGTCTTATCAAGTGTCATAGTTCCTGCACAACTCTTTCATCTTTAATCAAATCAATACAAGTATAAAATAATTCCACAAGTTTTCTTACCTCATTTCCTTGTCTAGGTGGGGAAGACTGATAAAATGTTGGAGGCATTTCACATTCCTTTACTTCTGATTGTGGCCTAAATGAAGAAGCCTGTTCACCTGTAAATTCTCTTGCTTCTTCAAAAGTATGCTTTTCTTTCCTTGGATCAAACAATTAGGGCTTCTTTGAAGCTCTTATGATCCATGATCCATCTGTAGTATTTCCTAGAGTCACCCTATATTTTCCTATGATAGCACCTCCTCTAGTAATAATAGCGACTCTAGGTTCATGATCACGAGGTTCAACTATTGTTTTCTGGACTTGCTGGTTTCCACCTTGTCTTTCCTGAACTTTAGCTAACAATATTGGATAGTCTTCAATGACATGGTCAAATGAATTACAATAGATACAAGTAGTACAAGGGTTTTGACAATCCCTTTCCAAATGACCCAGCTGAGTGCATTTATAGAAAATAATATGACCTCAACCTCGACCCATGCCTCCTCCTCGTCCTCTTCCTCTGAACCCACCGTGAGGGGTGCAAATTCCTCTTCCTAGGGAATTGAACTGCGTAACATTCCCTTCTTGTTGTAATTCTCCTTGAATTATATATGCATCCCTTGACCTTTCATGTATGAGGTCATAATCCCTACAGTCCCTCTCATCATGCCCCATAGAATTACAGAATGTACAATAAAGATTGGTGGGTTTCTGGACATAATTCTACATATAATAAAATTCACCAAGGATATGTCTAGATCTACACACCTTGCACCATGGTAAAGTATCTTTCTTCAAAGGGTTAAGATGTTAGGATCCTAACCTACACATAGGTAGAGAAATATATTCAGATGTAATAAACGTCAATATTAATAAGGCATTTCAATAAAATAGAATAAGGTGGATGTAAGAAGACCTAATAGAAGCTTCCGCTTCTAGAAGGATATTCCTCTAGATGCTTCTCTTGATAGACATATTCAATATAAATAAGGGTCAAGGGTATGAAAACCCTAGCTTGGAGATTATTGTAATAGAGCGTTGCTTGACTGGAGGTTGCCCCCTTGAAGAGGCCCGTGAACATTGCTTTCTGAATCAAAGTGCTATTTTTGTTGTTGTTCTTATATCATTTATCTATTATTGTGGAGATTATGTTGTTATAGTACTATTATTCTTCCATTTCTAGCATTTTATTTCTATTCTGCATACTTTTTATATCTGGTATATTACAAGTGGTATCATAGCACTTTCCTTGGCAAAAATTGTGGGAAACAATTTTCAGGGTAGAGACGTATTCTGGCGTCTTTAAGCCACAATGATCTATCGTTACGTGCATAAACCCATGGTTGAGGGATTCATACATGTAGGAAATACAAGTGGTTCTTAAGTGCACATTTGTTGGCCACCCTTGTAACCCCTATTGGTACCCCTTCGAGTGGTAGCGCATCAGACAACACCTATGTACGGATCGGCCTAGATTTCCTTAAGCCCACTTTAGATAAACTGATCGGCTGCCTGACTGCTATAGTGCCATCGAGAACAACACTCGGGAAGATACTCATTAGTACCTAGGTAGTCGGGTAGTATGGCTAAGGGTACGATCTATCCTCCTTAGTTAGTGCCCTGAGATATTTGGCTAAGTACTATTGTTGGACCCCTCACGTATATCAGAGAGTTATAGAACAGGGAAAACCCTTATCTGTATAACCCTTGAATACCTAACCCTTGGGGGACAGAAACATAAACAAATTAAAAAAGACAAGATATGTTGCCACGCAAATGTGTTTGGGTTGCCAAATCACTACACTTTTCTTATTGGTTAAGCATTTGGGGATTTCATCGTTGCAATATTCTTCAGACCTATTCCATTGGATTCATATCTTCTCCCTTATCACATTCATCCATATCATTTTTCGGCAAAATTTTTGACCCCACCCGCCCCTTTTCAGTTTACCCATCCTCATGGCCCATACCCATAGCCAAGACCTGGAAGCTCGCTTCAACACCTTGCAATATGGTCTCCTCGAGACCCAAAAAGAAGTGAAACAACTCAGTGCCAATATTTCCTCCATCGATACATCCATCAATACAACCATAAATACAACCATGTAGTCCTCAATGGAGGAAGTCAAACAAGAACTGACCACCCATCTTGAATCTGTCTTTGCATCACTTTGCACCAAGCTGAAGATCCCTACATATGACCCTTTCTTTGACGCACCTCCAAAGACTGAAATTGAACATTCCTCCCATTCCCATACCTTTCAGCATGATCACTTTCAATGTGACCTACACCTTCCACAGGTGGACATGACCAAATTTGATGGCTCGGACCCCACTGGTTGGGTAACACAAATGGAACATTATTTCTCTTTATACAGAATTACATATGACTTGGCCAAACTCCGGTATGGTGTTCTCCATATATATCAAGAACGTTGGCAATGGTGGCAATGGAGAAAAACTTCCTATCAAGTGTATATTGCTTGGACCCAATTTGTGACTGAGCTTTATGAACGCCTTGACACTGGCACCAACCATTTGGGTCGTTTGAAAAAGTTGAAACAATCAGGAATAGTAGAAGACTTCATAGCTGCCTTTGAGCGCCTGGCTTTTCGAACAGAGGGCATGACTGATGATTTCTTTCAAGAGTGTTTTATCAGTGGCCTCAAGGATGAGATTCAGGCCCATGTCCTCATGGCTAGACCTTCGAGTTGGTTGGAGGCTACTAAAAATGCTAAAGAATCACAACAGGTTGTATCCTCTCAAAACTCTAAGCCCTCCTTTATCCCTCGCCCTAAACCCGTAAATCCCACTACTCCCTCCACCCCATTAAAGATACAAAAATTGACCAGGGCTAAAATGGTTGAACGCCAACTCAAAGGCCTTTGTTATAATTGTGATGAAAAATATTTCTCGGGCCACAAGTGTAAGGAACAAAATCTTTTTATGGCCATCTCTGAGGATATTTCATAAGAGAATGTTGAAACTCCCCTTGTGTCTGAGTCACCTGAAATCACTGACATAACCCTCCCTCAGACCCTCCCAAAGTGGAACTGATCATTTCCCTCAATGCTCTCACTAGCTTTTCCACCCCCCAAACCCTTAAGTTAACCAGTTACATCAAGCATCAGAAGGTCATAATTCTGGTTGATAGTGGAAGCACCCATAATTTTATTCATCGCCGCATTGCCCACGAAACTCATTGCTAAATCCATGCCGTCAACAATTTCCAAATCATGATTGCCAATGGTGGTTCCATGAAATGTGGAGGGCGCTGTGAAAATGTGTGTCTCCAAATCAGTGACTACCACCTAAAATCCCATATGTTTGCTATCGACATGGGTGGTTGTGACATTGTGTTGGGTGCAGACTGGCTAAGGACTTTGGGTCCCATTCTCATGGATTTTAAGGAATTAACCATGCAATTTGACCAGGAAGGCCACCAATATAAATTCCAAGGCATCATTGTTGGTTCGCTTCAGGTCATTAGTTCCCATCGCATGGAAAAGCTGCTCAAAAAAGGTCATTCTAGTGTCATTGCCCAACTCCATGCCATACAAGCAACAGAGACACCCCCGGTGTCGCAAGACCTCCAATCCCTCCTTTCTAAACATCAAATGGTATTTTCCACTCCCCAAGGACTCCCTCCTTCCTGTGGTGTCCATGATCATTCCATTCCCCTTGTACCCAGAAGCCTTCCTCCCAATATTTGTCTGTATCGCCACCCCTTTTCACAAAAAAATGAAATTGAGAAAATGGTCCAAGAACTCCTTAATGCAGGCATTATCCGCCCTAGTACGAGCCCTTACTCTTCTTCTATAGTCATGGTATTGAAGAAAGAAGGTTCTTAGATAATGTTTCCTGACTTTCGTGCCCTCAACAAACTGACCATTAAAGACAAATTTCCCATTCTTGTCATTGATGACCTCCTAGATGAATTGAGTGGCACCCAATTATTTACTAAACTTGATCTTTGCTTGGGCTATCACCAGATACATATGAAAGAGGCAGACATTCCCAAGATGGCCTTTCGAACTCATGATGGCCACTATGATTTTTTGGTCATGCCCTTTGGCTCATGTAATGCCCCCTCCACCTTCCAAAGCCTCATGAATCATGTCTTCCATCCCTTTCTCTGTCATTTTGTCTTAGTTTTCTTTGATGATATCCTCATCTATAGAAAAACCTGGACATACCATCTTACTCATGTGGATCGAGTTCTCCATCTACTCTCTCAGCACCAACTTTTCCTGAAACAGTCTAAATGTGCTTTTGGTGCCTTAGAAGTAGAATACTTGGGTCATCTGGTTGGCAAGGATGGTGTCAGGGTGGATCCAAAAAAGATAGAAGCTATGCAATACCAGTCGCACCCAAAGACTCTCAAAAGCTTGCATGGATCTCTGGGCTTAACAGGGTATTATCACAAGTTTGTTAAGAATTATGGAAAGATTGCAGCACCTCTCACTACTCTCCTAAAAAAGAACTCTTTCACTTGGACTCCAGCCACTTCTCAAGCTTTCCAAACCTTGAAGATATCCATGTGCACCACTCTGGTTCTGGACCTTCCTGATTTCACAAAGACCTTTGTTTTGGAATGTGATGCCTAAGGGAAAGGAATCGGTGTTGTCCTTATGCAAGAGGGTTGACCTTTGGCCTTCACCAGCAAGAAACTATCTTAAAGGAATCTAGGAAAACCCATCTATGAAAAGGAAATGTTTGTTATTCTACATGTCATGATCTATGGCACCCTTATCTCTTGGGGAAACATTTCCAAATTAAGACAGACCATCAAAGCCTCAAGTACTTTTTGGAACAACACATCTCCTCCCTAGAGCAACAAAAATGGGTGACTAAGCTCTTTGGATATGATTATGAGATCATTTACAAGAAAGGAAAAGACAATGCGGTGGTGGATGCACTGTCCCAAAAATATGAAGAAGAAGGATCCCCTTTTTCTCTTTTCTTCATTGTACCAAATTGGCTCCAAGTTGGTCACCCAGAATGGCTACAAGATCCCAAAAGTTCGCATCTGATCCAACAATTTCAAACCAATGCTCCAGCTCCCCCAGTGTAATCTTGGCTCCAGGATGAGCTTCGATACAAAGGTCGTTTGTATTTAAGTAAACAATCAAAGCTTAAATCCACGTTACTTTCTGAGCTTCATGCTACACCCACATTGGGGCACTCCGGGTTCACCAAAACCTATGACAGGGTCAAACGTTCTTTTTTCTGGGATGGTATGAAACAGGACATCCATAATTTTGTCATTGAATGTGATTTGTGTCAACGCAACAAGGGAGAAACGGTCAAATCTCCAGGCACACTACAACTGCTTCTGATTCCACCTTCTATTTGGAAGGATATCTCTATGGACTTTATTACCAGCTTACCCAAATTAGGAAATAAATCAGTCCTAATGGTGGTTGTGGATCACCTTTCTAAGTATTCTCATTTCTACACTCTTCAACACCCATTTACTACATCCACGGTGGCTCAAATTTTCATGGACCAGGTCTTCAAGATTCATGTCATGACGCACTCTATTATTTCTGATCGTGACCCAACTTTCACAAGAAATTTTTGCCAAGAACTGTTCAAGCTAGAGGGCACCCAATTGCATCTCAGCACAACTTATCATCCCCAGACTGATGGTCAAAAGAAAGTTGTCAACAAGTGTTTGGAAACATATCTGAGGTGTTTTTCCTCTGAAAAGAAAAATCAGTGGGATCAATGGTTACCCCTAGATGAATGGTCATACAACACCTCCTACCATACAACTACACACATGACTCCTTTTGAAGCAGTATATGGACAGAAGCCACCTTCAGTTCTCTCATACTTACCGGGTACCTCAAAGGTCCAGGCGGTTGACCAAACACTTACAGTTCGAGAGGATATTCTTCATACCCTAAAAGAGAACTTGGTCATGGCATAGAATCACATGAAGCAACAAGCAGATCAAGGTCACTCTGAACATCAATTTTCAAAAGGGGATCAGGTGTTTCTGCGACTGCAACCATACAAGCAAACTTCCCTCAAGGCTGAGCATTGTCAAAAGATAGTGCCCAAATTTTATGGTCCTTATACAGTTCTCAAGCATGTGGGACAAGTCGCCTATCAGTTAGATTTACCCATTCATTCGAAGCTACATCCTGTTTTTCATGTTTCATTTTTAAAGAAGGTGATTGGAACTAGGTGCAAAATTCAAACCAACCTTCCCGAGTTAGCTGAAGAAGGATCCATTTCGCTACAACCAGAAGCATTTTTGGACCAACATGAGCATCGCCTGTGTCAGAGAACCATCAAGGAAGTCCTAGTCCAGTGGAAAGATACAACTCCAGCAGATGCCACTTGGGAGTCAGCTACCATTCTGCAGTAGTTTCCACATCTCAAACCTTGAGGACAAGGTTGTTTTTAAGGGGGAAGACATGTTAGGGTCCTAACCCACACATAGGTAGAGAAATATATTCGGATGTAATAAAGGTCAATATTAATAAGGCCTTTCAATAAAATAGAATAAGGCAGATGTAAGAAGACCTAATAGAAGCTTCTTCTTCTAGAAGGATCTTCCTCTAGATGCTTCTCTTGATAGACATATTTAGTATAAATAAGGGTCGAGGGTATGAAAACCCTATCTTGGAGATTATTGTAATAGAGCACTGCTTGACTGGAGGTTTCCCCCTCGAAGAGGCTCGTGAACATTGCTTTCTGAATCAAAGTGTTATTTATGTTGTTGTTCTTATATCATTTATGTGTTATTGTGGAGATTATGTTGGTTATATTACTGTTATTCTGCCATTTCTAGCATTTTATTTTTGTTCTGCATACTTTTTATATCTGACATATTACATAAGAGCTCTAGAGGCAAAGTATTCACTAAATAAAGGATAGTTTTATTTGTCATGGCCCTCTAATTTACATCTAATACACCAGATGTCTTCTCTTTTCTCTTTTCCTCTGTGTTTCTTCATGTCTTCAACATGTAAAGATAAACTAGTTAATTGATTCAAAAACTAACTCACACCTAGACTGGATTCTCCTACAGGGGTTGCTTCTATTTTCATGGAAATATCTAATGTCTCAGCCTGTGAAGCGACCTTCTGTTGCATTAGAGGAACTTTGATGTGTGTCAGGAGGGAAGTGATGAACCATTCCTTATGATGTTCGTCTAGAATATGAAAACTTAAACGGTCTGTCAAGGTCTTAAACATATGATCAAATTCCCAATCAGGTTCAGTCACCTTTTTCTTTATTTCCTTCAACTTTGTGATGCACTGTGACTCTGAATTAGGCTTCTTGAACTCTATACTCAACACAATATTAATTTCATTCAGCGCCTTAGGCTGTACATATGCTTTAACAAACTTCATATACCATCTCAATGCATAGTCCCCCAAGATTTTTTGTGTCACTGTCACTATCTGAATTCTTGAACATTAGCTTTAAAATCCATCTGATTATTATATATTCAAGATATTCTTCTCATGCAATAGCATATTAATCTTCAACTTCAAAAAGTGTATAAACTTTCCTCTATGTCCCTTGAAGAAATACCTCTTTTGACTATATGATTCTACTATGTCAATAGAAAATTCAGTAATGTACCCTCCAATAGTGTTGTCAAACTAGAGATCCACTTCCCTTGACACAACATTATCAACTTTCTTTACTTTCTTAATCAACGTCGATGTCCAAACCACAGGTGATCTAGATCTGATTTCAAACTGAGTGTCTGCTAGTCTGGCTAACCACTCGTACAACTCCTAATGAACTCCTGCAAAGAAAATCTCATGCACATCAGTAAAGATGTACCTTCCCAACCATTATTCTATACTAATGCTAGGGTTTTTGTTATAAGCTTCGGCGAAGTCCCTTTCTTGTTATTTTATCCACTTTTGAATTTTTTTCTTCAACGGAAACCACCTTGATATTCCCTCAAGAAGATCCCAGTCCCAGCAACAAAACCATTTGTTGGGACTGGAAATACCTAGGGTTCAAATCTAACAACACACCAACAAACCCTAACTATTGGCCCTTATAGAAACACCTGTGAAGAAGATGAAATATCACCCGAAGTAGTGATAGGGATGTTGCAGGACATAGGTGTATACAATGAGAAGAAGTGAAAGATGATTCCAATACAACAATTAAAAATAACCCATATATTCTTAACAATATTATTCTTAACTTCACGAAGTAAGTTATATCTTCTATCTTCGACAGGAAAAATAACAATGCAATAACAATAGTAAATAAAAAAGCATCAACCACATGGAACAACAAGGTTATACGTGGTTCACCCTCTCCCTAAGGCTACGTTCACAAAACTATATTTATTAATAGAATAAATAAAGATATGCAGTTTTATCCGTGCACTCAGCTATAGATCCTTCTATCTCTTCTTCCGTATTTCCTATCCCTACGCATCCAGCTGCAGAGTAGGTCTTCGCACCCATCTGAAGACCTAAAATACAAGAATACCCTAACACATAACACTTTTTCATCTCAACATCACTATCACCTCTCATCTCAACTCTTCTAGACCTCTATTTATACAGTCCATGACTCTTAAAAAACCCTAGAACGAAGCCCAGGTGCCAAAACCCTAGATCCTCATTGCCAAAACCCTAGATCCACATAACCCTTATTTTAAGGAATTCGTCGACCTGTTCCTCCTTCTTCTCCATGGGGTGCTCCAAAGCACCCATTAGTGTCTTCTTTCACTCACTGACTTGTCCACAATCTATCCTCTTTGTTGCTTTGTCTTCCTTGATCTTCTCTTTCGACGAATTGCTTTCCTTTATTTTGTTCCTTCTTTTATGCTTCTTTAACCACTTCGACCCTTCCCCGGTTTGTGTGCCTTCCGCGCACTTCATACTTTGTCTTTCTTATTCCTTAATATTTTCTTTCTTCCTTAATACATGACCAAGGGCAAACACGTTGAAGAATAACCACTTTCCTAATATTGATATGAGGAATTTTGATGGTAAGGATCCAATCACATGGATACTCCAGATGGAGCAATTCTTTGATCTACATGATGTGCCACACACACAAAAGGTTCGAATTGTGTCCTTATATTTAGAACCTAATCAATTTGTGTGGTATCGATGGATTTTTTCTCGCAAATCACTTGTAACTTGGACAATTTTCATAGAAGAAATGATAACACACTATGAGGATACAAGGAGAAATGCCTTCTTTATCCAATTGATAAATCTCAAGAAAAAGGCTTAAGTTGTAGAGCACATTTGGAACTTCCAAATATTGAATATAAAGGTAACAAATATTCCATATGAGAACCTGATTGATGTCTTCATAGGAAATTTAAAGGATAACATTCAACATGAGGTTCTCCTTTGGGAACCCAAATCATTGGAGAATGCGTTCAGAGTGGCAAGAAATGTTGAAAGTACAAATATGGCTATGGCTACTAGAAGGACCAGCCCTAACATCTATGGAGAGAATAATTTTCCTTCTTCTAAACCACCTCAACCTACAAGGTTGACACCTCAATAATTGGAGGAAATAAAATAAAAAAATGTATGCTTTAATTGTGACAAAAAATACAATAAGGGACATAATTGTGTTGAGAAGAAATTATTCTACATAGATTGTGAAGAGGAAGAAGAACAAGAACAAGAACAAGAACCATCTCAATATGAAGATGTCAAAGATATTTCTTCTGAAGAGATGAATCCCACCATATCATGGTATGCATTGGATGGAATTAGCACTCCTCAAACCCTCAATATCAAATTATATATCAAAAAGAAAAAGGTAATAGTGCTAATTGATTCTTGTAGTACGCATAGTTTCATTCACTGTAAATTAGTCAAAGCTCTCAATTTCTTTATATATCCAGCGCCATAGTTTCAAGTAATGATTGAAAATGGAGGAAATATCAATTTCTTGAGAAAATTCCATAATATCAATCTAACTATGGGGGAATATGTAATGAATAGTCCAATGATTTATGTACCCATGGGTGGTGTTGATGTTGTACTAGGGGTCCAATGGTTACAATCATTGGGAACAATGGCTTTAATTTTCAATAACTTTTCATGAAATTTTAATTGGAATGAAAGGAATTTGAGTTAAGGGGTATCATAGGGAAACCTAGTAAGGTGGTAATCTCTAACGGCATGACAAAATTATTGAAAAAGAGGAATCAAGGTGTAATTGTACAACTATGCTCACTAGATTTTCAAAAATCTAATCCATCTATTCCTCTATATCTACAAGAGATCATTGATAATCATTCCAAAGTATTTGAATATATTCCTACAGGTATTGCACCCACTCACAATCATGATCTTTCTATTCACTTAATTCCTGGGAGTGTTACTCCTAACATAAGGCCTTACAAATACCCTTATGCCTAGAAGACTGAAATTGAGTGTATATTTGAAGAAATTTTAGAGGTTGGAATTATTAGACATAGCCAAAGTTCTTACTCTACACCAATGGTAATGGTACTAAAGAAAGAGGTCTCATGGCGTATGTTTCCAGATTATATGGAGCTCAACAAGATCACCATTAAAGATAAGTTTCCCATTCTCGTCATTGACAAATTGTTATATGAACTACAGGGAGAAATCTACTTCACAAAGTTGGATCTTCGTTCAGGGTACCATCATATTAGAATGAAGGAAGAAGATATCCCAAAAACAACATTTAGAACTCATGAAGGCCATTATGAATTTTTGGTCATGCCTTTTGTTCTTATGAATGAACCTTCCACATTCCAAGGGTTGATGAATTCCATTTTCAATCCCTTCCTTCGAAAATTTGTGTTAGTATTTTTTGATGATATACTAATCTATAGTAGGTCTTGGTAAGATCATGTTCAACATGATGACAGGGTGCTACAACTACTAAAGGAGCAACAACTATATGCCAAACCATCCAAATGTTTCTTTGGGGTGAAGGAGGTAGATTATTTGGGTCATATTGTATCTCATGAAGGTGTCAAGGTAGACTCTAACAAGATTAAATACATTATGGACTGGTTGATTCCCAAAACATTGAATAATCTTAGAGGATTTTTTGGTTTGACAGGTTACTACCGCAAGTTTGTTTGGAACTATGTAAGAATAGAAACACCTTTAACTGCATTAACTAATAAGGATGCATTTTCATTTACTCCAGAGGCAACTAAATATTTTGAATAACTTAAAGAGGAAAGGTGCATATATCCTATTTTGACCACACCAAAATTCACAAAAACCTTGGGAAATGGAATTGGTGTTATTCTAATGCAAGAAAGAAGGCCTATTTCTTTTGAAAGTTGACCAGTCAAGGGAAAGGACTTACAAAAACCCATTAATGAGAAGGAAATGATGGAAATACTACATGCATTGAAGCAATGGTGCCCTTACCTTATAGGTAGCCACTTCAAGGTCAAAAGAAATCATAATAGTCTTAAATACTTCTTGGAACAAAGACTGTCCTCAGAAGAGAAACAAAAATGAGTGACCAATATGTTGGGTTATGACTTTGAAATCATCTGCAAAAAGGGGAAACAAAATGTTGTGGAAGATGCACTCTCAAGAAAGGATGAAGATGTTGAGGCATTACTCTGTGCTATCTCTATCATCCAACCTGATTGGATAACAGAAGCAAGGGATGAATTGAAGAATGATGGATAAGTGTGGACTCTCATTCAAATGTTGCAACAATATTCTAGTGCATCTGATACATTTATGTAGAAAAATGATTTTCTATGGTACAAAGATAACTTATATGTATGTAAGAACTCCCAACTCAAAAAAAGGTACTTTTGCAATTGCACAATTCTCCAGTAGGAGGGTACTTTTGTGCCCTCTCTCATCCTTTCAAAGACAATACAGTTGCTATCTCATTCATGGATATATTTCAAAAGATACATGGAAGCCCAAATATTATTGTAAGTGACAAAGATCCCATCTTCACTTGACATTTTTGGACAAAATTATTTTCTTGTTTGGGTACTCAATTGGCTCATAGCTCATACTATCATCCTTAATCTGATGGACAAACTGAGATAGTGAAAAAATGTATGGAAGGATATATTAGTTGCTTTGTCTCTGATAAACAATCACAATGGTTCAAATGGTTAAACTTGGAAGAATTGTGGTATAACACTTCCTTTCATACTGCAACAAAAATGACACCATTTATGGCGCTTTATGGATATCACCCACCGTCCATCACTTATTCTCTAAAATACAAATATAGGGTTCAAGCAGTGGAAGATCACATTGAGCATCAAAAACAATTTCTCCAACTCTTAATGGAAACCCTAAACATGGAACATAATTGCATGAAACAACAAGTAGATCAACATTGTAGTGAAAGAATTTTTGAAGCAGTGGATTAAGTATTTTTAAGACTACAACCATACAAAAAGATGTCCCTCGAGAAATATTATATGAAGGATCTATTGGCAAATATTTAACAGACAGTTAACAGACAACGAATGCTTGTCATTGATGGCAACAATGAATATGACATGAGAAAAACAAGTTTGTAATCAACAGGAAAACAGAAGATAAGTTCAGAGAGGTGAATGATCGAAAGGAGTGAATGATCGAAGGCAGCAAATGATCGAAGGCAACAAATGATTGAAGGTAGCGAATGAGAGAAAGTTTGAGAAGAATCTCTTGAGAAGAAGAATCTTTGATCGTTGAAGAGGGAGACAGATCTCAACCGTCAGATCCAAGCGCAGAGTCCGACCACCGTTGGATCGAGGAGAACCTGCATGGTCTTTAAAGTGCAAGGAGAAGAGGGCGTAATCTCAATATGAAAAATTGCGATGAAATCTGAGCCGTCATATCAAGCTTTGATCTGGATCGTTGATCCTAGTTCTTGTCGGAGTTTCGGGGATCGAGAGTTGGACATGTCAAAGTTTATTGACATCAGGAACCTCGAAATCGCGATGTGTGAAATCCTG
The DNA here is from genome assembly GCA_009831015.1 of Picea engelmannii. Taxonomy (NCBI): domain Eukaryota; kingdom Viridiplantae; phylum Streptophyta; class Pinopsida; order Pinales; family Pinaceae; genus Picea; species Picea engelmannii. Next base: position 411,803 of record ML777700.1, on the reverse strand, counting down.
ACTGAACCTGAACTGCCAGATCAATATGTGATCTAGACCATCGACCCAACTCACGACAACAGACCACGTCAGCTAGGGACATGTGGCACAATCAGGTAATGAAAAGTGTCAGACTGATTCAACATTTCAGGCACATGTAAGTCTTGAATGAGAGTGACACATGGTAGTATTCAACACGTGTCAATTCATGTGTGACGTCAACAGATGGATACCATATCGGAGTTTCGGGGATCGCGACTTGGGAAGGCAAAGAACTCAATGCATCCAGAATGTCGATTTCGCGATATGCGAAATCACAATTTAATCGCAACCATTAAGTTAAGAAGTGATCTGGACCGTTGATTTTCTTCATGAAGTATCGGGGATCGGGACTTTGAAGTGACAAAAACACTTGACAACAAAAATGTCGATTTTGCGATATGCGATATCGTGATTCAATCGCAGCCGTCAAGTCAATATTAGATCTGGACCATTGATCAAACTCCACATCGGAGTTTCGCGAATCGCAACATAGAGAGGCAAAGAACACAATGAAACAAGAATGTCGATTTCACAATATGCGGAATCACGATTTAATCGCAGCCGTTGAATAAAGAAGAGATCTGGACCATTGATCTGACTTCTTTGTGGAGTTTCGGGGATCGGGATTTGTAAGTGACAAAAAATATGAATGCCAAGAGTGCCGAAATCGCGATGTGTGAAATCTTGATTGGATCTGAACCGTTAGATCAAGTATTGATCGGAGGGTTATTGTTCTCTCTCACAAGTTAACTCCTTAGTTTGGAATCTGTTAGCAAAACGGACTCATGATTGAAAATTAGTTGTCGATCAGTTGGCGTTTCAGTTGCCTGGACAGTTGTCTTTCTTTTGCCTAAGGAAATATGAAGTGGAACCGCCGTGTGGGGGAGTATAAAAGAAAATGAGACAGACTGTATGTGGTTGGCTGTTGTGGAGGGAAAATGAATAAACAGTAAGAAAAGGAAAATGAGCAGGGGCGTAGCATGAGATTGAGCAAATGTGCAGAGTGAGATGAAACGCAGAGTAGAAGAAGAGCAGAATGACAGACAGAGCAGAAGCAGAGCCGAATGACAGAAAAATTTGATTCAAAGCAAACCTGCTAAACAAACAGAAGAAGAGAAGAATTGTAGAAAAGAAGATAGAAGACCAGATTTATAAAAAAGGAAAGATAGGTAAGAATTGACATATCTGCATAAGTTGTCTGTGTATTTATTATTTAATTTTATAGGGAGGTTGGGAGGTGCTCGGGAGGACTGTTTTCCTCAAAGGTTCAGGTGGGAGCTTGAACACAGGAAGTTGTAGCTTCCATCTGGTTGCAGCCAGAGAAACCAGGGTGGTTGGGAGGTGCTCGGGAGGACTGTTGTCCTCAAAGGTTCAAGTGGGATCTTGAACACAGGAAGTTGTAGCTTCCATCTGGTTGTAGCCAGAGAAACCAGGGTGGCAGGGTGGTGCAAGGGAGAAATAGTGTTCTCTGTTATGCAAGTTAGAGCCTATGTAACTGGAATTTGGTGCTTCCATCCAGTTGGTGCTGGAACATTCACGAAGTTGGTGCTTCCATCCATTTGGTGCTGGAATATTCAGGGAGTTGGTCCTTCCTTCTAGTGGGTGCTAGATAAACCAGAGAGTTGGTGCTCTCAAACAAGGTGTAACTTGTAAAACAGAGGTTGCAGCCTCACATTTAGTTGGTTCTCAATTATAGATGATGTACAGAACTTAGAAGACTACCTATCATTTCGAAGAAGAAGAGGTTTTCTCCCTTTATGGGTTTCCTCGTGAAAATCTGTCTCTGTGTGTACTTTATGTGTGATTGATGGTCTTTACTTTTACTGTCCATATGTTGTATATTGTTGATGATCACTTGAAGGAATATTAATAATATTTAAAAGGTATAAAATTGTTTAAGCTCATAAACAACTGATTCACCCCCCCACTCTCAGTTGTTTTAGTATTTCCAACAATTGGTATCAGAGCAGGTTCCTTTTATTTAAAGGTAGATATGTAAGCTTAAACATGACAAGTCATGAAGGGACTTCAGCCTCTAAGCCCCCTCTATTTGATGGAACAAATTTTGCCTTCTAGAAGATTAGAATGAGAACCTATTTAATGGCCTTGGGTGCTGATGTTTGGGATGTAGTAGAGACTGGATATACAAAGCCTGTTGTGCTAGCCACCAAGGATGATAAGTTAGAGTTTAGTTTTAATGCTAAGGGGATGAATTCCATCTTGAATGGACTTACTGAAGCTAAGTTTGTAAAGGTGATGCATCTTGATACTGCCAAAGCAATGTGGGATAAACTTATTAACAATTATGAAGGAAATGAGAAAGTAAAAGATGTCAAACTCCAAACATACAGATTGAAATTTGAACAACTAAATATGAATGAAGATGAAACAATTAGCAAGTATTTTTTAAGAGTTGAAGAACTTGTAAATGCTATGAAGGGTCTTGGTGAGGAGTTTGATGATTCACTCTTAGTTCAGAAGATTTTAAGATCTCTGCCTGATAAATTTAATCCAAA
>ML777700.1:383290-405404 GCA_009831015.1 Picea engelmannii | reverse complement strand
AGGTAAATTACACTGATCCCATTCCAATTCACTGTGATAACACCAGTGCCATTAGTGTCTCCAAGAATCTTGTTCTTCATTCCAAGACTAAGCATATTCCAATCAAGTACCATTTTCTCAGAGAACAAGTTACAAACAGAATTATATACCTTCTACAGAACAGATTGTTGATATCTTTACTAAACCATTAGCAGCAACCCCTTTTGGATATCTTCGTCAAAAGTTGGGGGTTATAATCTCTTGTGCCTAATCTATTCACCTGGTCAGGGGGAGTACTTATTGAATATCTGGTGTATTTCCAAGATGCTTATAGTTGACAGGGGGAGCAGGTTTTTATAACAGATCAGGGGAAGAATGGTTCTTCTTTGATATTGATGTCAAAGGGGGAGAAAAGAGCAGGAGAGAAGATCTGAATACATGTGGGTGCTTGTGTTGCCATCAATGCCAAAGGGGGAGATTGTTGGCAAATATTTAACAGACAGTTAACAGACAACGAATGCTTGTCATTGATGGCAACAATGAAGATGACATGAGAACAACAAGTTTGTAATCAACAGGCAAATAGAAGATAAGTTCAGAGAGGTGAATGATCGAAAGAAGTGAATGATTGAAGGCAGCAAATGATCGAAGGCAGCGAATGATTGAAGGCAGCGAATGAGAGAAAGTTTGAGAAGAATCTCTTGAGAAGAATAATCTCTGATCATTGAAGAGGGAGACAGATCTCAACCATCATATCCTAGCGTAGAGTCTGACCACTGTTGGATTGAGGAGAACCTGCATGGTCTTTAAAGTGCAAGGAGAAGAGGGCATAATCGCAATATGAAAAATCGCGATGAAATATGAGCCGTCAGATCAAGATTTGATCTGGACAGTTGATCCCAGTCCTTGTCGGAGTTTCGGGGATCGAGAGTTGGACATGTCAAAGTTTATTGACACAAAATCGCGATGTGTGAAATCCCTACTGAACCTGAACTGTCAGATCAAGATGTGATCTAGACTGTCGACCCAACTCACGACAGCAGACCACGTCAGTTAGGGACATGTGGCACAATCAGGTAATGACAAGTGTCAGATTGATTCAACATTTTAGGCACATGTAAGTCTTGAATCAGAGTGACACGTGGCAGTATTCAACACGTGTCAATTCATGTGTGATGTCAGCAAATGGATACCATATCGAAGTTTCGAGGATCGCGACTTGGGAAGGCAAAGAACTCAATGCATCAAGAATGTCGATTTCGCGATATGAGAAATCGTGATTTAATCGCAGACGTTAAGTTAAGAAGTGATCTGGACCATTGATTTTCTTCATGACGTATCGGGGATCGGGACTTTGAAGTGACAAAAACACTTGACAACAAAAATGCCAATTTCGCGAGATGCAATATCGCGATTCAATCACAGCCGTCAAGTCAATATTAGATCTGGACCGTTGATCAAACTCCACATCGAATTTTCACGAATCACGACATAGAGAGGCAAAGAACACAATGCAACTGGAATGTTGATTTCGCGATATGCGAAATCATGATTTAATCGCAGCCGTTGAATAAAGAAGTGATCTGGACCGTTGATTTGACTTCTTTGTGGAGTTTCGGGGATCGGGATTTGTAAGTGACAAAAACTCTGAACGCCAAGAGTGCTGAAATTGAGATGTGTGAAATCTCGATTGGATCTGAACCGTCAGATCAAGTATTGATCGGAGGGTTACTGTTCTCTCTCACAAGTTAACTCCTTAGTTTGGAATCTGTTAGCAAAACGGACTCATGATTGCAAATTAGTTGTCGATCAGTTGGCGTTTCAGTTGCCCGGACAGTTGTCTTTCTTTTGCCTAAGGAAATGCGAAGTGGAACCATCGTGTGGAGGAGTATAAAAGAAAATGAGACAGATTGTATGTGGTTGGATGTTGTGGAGGGAAAATGAATAAACAGTAAGAAAAGGAAAATGAGCAAGGGCGTAGCATGAGATTGAGAAAATGTGCAGAGTGAGATGAAACACAGAGTAGAAGTAGAGCAGAATGACAGACAGAGAAGAAGCAGAGCCGAATGACATAAAAAGTTGATGTAGAGCAGACCTGCTAAACAAACAGAAGAAGAGAAGAATTGCAGAAAAGAAGATAGAAGACCATATTTATAAAGAAGGAAAGATAGGTAAGAATTGACATATCTGCATAAGTTGTCTGTGTATTTATTATTTAATTTTATAGGAAGGTTGGGAGGTGCTCGGGAGGACTTTTTTCCTCAGAGGTTCAAGTGGGAGCTTGAACACAGGAAGTTGTAGCTTCCATCTGGTTGCAGCCAGAGAAACCAGGGTGGTTGGGAGGTGCTCGGGAGGACTGTTGTCCTCAAAGGTTCAAGTGGGAGCTTGAACACAAGAAGTTGTAGCTTCCATCTAGTTGTATCCAGAGAAACCAAGGTGGCAGGGTGGTGCAAGGGAGAACTAGTGTTATCTATTATGCAGGTTGGAGCCTGTGTAAATGGAAGTTGGTGCTTCCATCCAGTTGGTGCTGGAACATTCAGGAAGTTGGTGCTTCCATCCAGTTGGTGCTGGAATATCCAGGGAGTCAGTTCTTCCTTCTAGTGGGTGCTAGAGAAACCAGAGAGTTGGTGCTCTCAAACAAGTTGTAGCTTGAAAAACAGAGGTTGCGGCCTCACATTGAGTTTGTGCTCAATTATAGATGATGTACAGAACTTAAAATACTACCTATCATTTCGAAGAATAAGAGGTTTTCTCCCTTTATGGGTTTCCTCATGAAAATCTGTCTCTGTGTGTACTTTATGTGTGACTGATGGTCTTTACTTTTACTGTCCATATGTTGTATATTATTGATGATCACTTGAAGGAAGATTAATAATATTTAAAAGGTATAAAATTGTTTAAGCTCATAAACAACTGATTCACCCCCCCTCTCAGTTGCTTTAGTATTTTCAACAGGATCATAAATTATCATTGAAGTACTATGGCCCTTATAAGGTGTTTCAAAATATTGGTACTATGGCATACAAATTGGAGTTTCCTACATCTTCGTGAGTACACCCAGTTTTCCATGTTTCAAGGTTAAAGAAGGTTACAGGTGACAATATCTTAGTTCAAACTATATTTCTAGAACTTGAAGAGGAAGGGAAAATCATATTGGATATTGAATCTATCACTAACACAATAAGTCACCAGCTGATGAATAGATCAATTTCAGAGTATCACATTAAGTGGAAGAAACTGCCTATTGAATATTCCATGTGGGAGGATGAGTCTTTTATACAGAAGCATCCAAAACTACCCAAGAGTTGAGGACAACACTTGTCTAAAGGGGAGGGGCATGTTAATCCCTAAATCATGGAACATTACCCCTTAATTAGGGCATATTACATCAGTATTGTTATTTTATTTACGTTGACTTGGGTCCATTAGCTATAATTGTACCTCCTAGTCTCCTATATATACCAAGGAGACATTTTCATTTGGAATCGTCTTATATTTGTGAATTCATATGATGTATAAGGAGGTTTCCCCCTCAAAGAGGCTTATTATTTGAATTTATCTCTTTGTCAAGGCGTTCAGTACTTATTCTAAGGGTTTTATGCTATTTTTGTATTTGGTTCTTAATAGCCACCTCCTTGCAGAGGGGCAGGTTTTCATGCAACCAGATGTTTCCATTGAACTGGCTGGAAGGTACCCTTCATAAATTTAGTGACTACCTCATGATGAGGGAAATATTTCTTGTAGTGTTCTTCCTAACAAATCATGCAACGATAGTAATCCTTGCTAGTCGGTTGAGTATCAACAGGATTTGTAGTATCCTTCTGATTAGAAGATTTCTTGTATTTACCCTTGTTTTTCTTCTTACCTCCTCATTGCTGAAATGAAGTGGATTGGACCAAATTCACTTCGGACTCTTGAGCAGGAATGGAAATAGTCTTGATGTATGAAATGAGACCTGTTTCTAAAGCAAGTTTTTTCGGATCATTCGACTAACGAAGACCATGAGGGATCATATCATAAAGTGTGTCAGTCTAAGAATATACAAAGTCCAAATATTAAGCACAAATGATAGCATACTCCTCACTAACTACATTCCCCATAGAAACATCATGGGAAATGGGTGGTAGGAGTGACTTTGTAAAACAATATGCAAGGATTTGGTCCGAAATTGGAGCTCTAATCAACTGTCTTCGTCGTCTCCACTCATGAATATGATCATATATGAGTGTGGAAGAGGATTTTCAAAGCGAGGTAAAATTTTTTGTACTGGTCTCATACTATATAGGAAACTGGAAATGCGTCAGTAAATGCATGTCTACAGAAATAAAATAGACAAAGGAGTTGTGCAGAAACTCAATATACCATTTCGCTACTACATCTGCGAGTGTTCTCTGAAAAAGTATCAGATGAATGGAATCGTCCATCAAATATCTAGAAGAAAACCATAAATGGAAATTTATAAAATGATTGTTACGATCTTCCCCAGGTTTTCTGTCAAATTTTGATATGTCGAATGGTAATTTGGAAGGGATGGTGAGCCAAAATGGGGCATGAAGAATGGGATTGTTTGTCAAACGTGACAGATCTTGAAGATATAACATATCCAAGAATAGAATTTGTCGATTAGTAGCTTATGGATACTGGTGATAACCATATGGCATGGAAACACCAGTAGTACCAAATCTAGGTTGCGATGAGATGAAAAAACTAGATGGTCCTGCCATGTAAGGTGGTTTCTCAGGTTGTTCGCCCATGTAAGGTGGTTTTCCTAGTTGTCCACCCATCTACAATGACTAAACAAATGGACCTCCTATGTATTGCAGTTGACCCAAGGCCTCCCCCCATGTATGGTGGTTGAAGGTAATTTTTCATTGGAATCGTGGGATTTACAGATTGAAAGGGAAGAGTTCCTTGCAGAGGAATGCCCGCCAGGTTGGGTTGACCCCAAAAAGGGTTAGAAACTCCTGGAAATGGTTTTCTGGGATATAGGACAATGGTAGTAGGGATAGAAGGACTTGTAGGAGTAACTTTCCCCCAAGCTTGTTGATGTTTCAACCACGTACGTTTCCCCCCGGTGAAACGTTTCCTTGCAACTGAAGGTTTTCCCCCAATTGAAGGTTGGCTTCCCATTGAATATTGACCTCAAGTGAATGGTGTAGTAATATGTGATGTGTGAGTTGGAGGCCGAGTAGCTTGTGTGACTATGGTTGTGTGAATTATTTGACTACTGGCCATATCATCGATGAGATGATCAAGTAAATAAATTTGTGTGTTCATGTGTGGAAATACTGAAGCATGAATATTACCCGACCCATGTGAAAAAGGAGATGTATGCATAAGTGGTTGAGTCAGGGTTACCTAGGTCACTGATGTTTCTGGTAAAGACAGAGAACCAAGAGTAGAAATTACATGAGTTGTGGAAAAATATGAGTTCCCAAGTCCTCCAGGAAAACCAAAATATGATTGGTTCATGCCAAAATATTGTGTAGTGGTGGAACCGAGCGATAATCTATAATAAGAATAAGCATAAACATATCTCATGGATGGTGGATCAATGAATGGTTAGCCAAGTGTATTTCTATGAAGTTTTTGTTTGGTTCTTCAATGTGTTTTCCACTTCGTGGAATGATGATCCCAATTTCATAAGGTTGATCTTTGATTAATCCTTCGTAAGAAACATTATGTTGAGGTTCCTAAACATCAGGTTCCATACCTTGTATTCTGTGAAATATTCAATCCTAAGGATGACTACAAAAATAAAAGAAACACACTCCTAAGAAAAATAAAAGTAATAAACCAAGAAATAATATATTCAAGGACCTTCTGAAGATGATATCAATCCGCCAATGAATAAATGAGAAGAAGTTACCCCAACCTCCACATAACATCCCTTCTCGGTGCAAACAACCCACACTTTCATGTGATCACCCTCCAAGGGTAATGATATTTTGATACAACGTGTTCCCTAGGTACCATGGTAATCCCCCCAAATTCATCTATATAGATACCTAGGAAAAGCCACTAAGTCTACCAACTCGTAGTCAACCTCCAAGAGGATACAGTCGACATCCAGGACTGAATGTGTTGTTCCTGAGTTTATACTTTAAGGCTCTAAAGTATATCGTCAAGGCATCCAAAAAGATAAAGAGAATTAAGGAGTAAGAATCAATTGCGAAGGGTAAATCAGAGTTGGTTTCTCAACTGTCTTTGTCTAGCTTCCCATTATTCTTGGATGTTGATTTCTCTCTCAATAACTGCCCATGAGCATTCTAATTCAACTCGGGTAGTTGTTGTTTGCAGGATAGTATTAAATAAGTTCAAAGAAATGCTAGTTTGATCCTGTAGGCCAGGTTCTATGTTAGGCTATCTATTACTTGGGACAATTGTTCGCAACCTACCCTCTGCGACATGATCACTCTCACCAGGACCTCTTTCAACCACGGGCCCGAAGAGTCTAAGCTCTTCCAACTCCCTCGGGATGTCTTCTACCCACAGTGCTCTTCTCGGCGATCTCCCTTTCGTCAGTCGGGAAATCGGGTTTCGCGGATTCGCGAACCTTGTGTGCACTTCCCATGCAATGTGAAACTCCGAATCCCGATCCCCGATGTCAACGGTCAACCCTTCTATGTATCGGGGATTTCCCTATCGGGAAATCGGCAGATGAAAGGTGGTGATTAACTTACCTCTCAAAACCTCGAACGCCGATGTGTGATGCCACGTGCTGTCCTTCGCTCCGTCTCTGTGGGACCCTTCACGGCTCGGAAATTCGTTGTTTCTCCGTGCTCCCTTCGACTTCGAAAACGCCGAAGTGCCGAGTCCCGACTGCTCGGGGTCTTGTGCCACCTGTCTCTCCGACGATCGACGGCTCTGATCAAATCGGGAAATCACAACTCACGATATCGACGTGCATGCAACTCTTGCACTCGCCAACCCCGATATGCAGATGTGCGATAGCAGCCAGGTTCTACTTGCGCTTTGCAGGTTAACTCTTTCCCAGGAGTTCAAGTCGTCGATTCTCTTCCTCTTGAGAATCCTCCAGCTCTCAAGCTTTCCCTTGGTTCAAATCTCCCCCAGGCCTGTTCCTACACATGAACACGGAACTATCTCTCCTGAACTGAATTCCCTCCGACTCTCTCTCAGAGACCTTGAGCACGATGCCTGCGCTCCACCTTCAACAACTTTCAAAGTGTTGAAGTCTTCCAGGTTCTGCGCCTTCACAGTCACAGCAACCCTGGACTTTCTTTTCTCAGACTTGCTACTGAGACTTCAATCCGACCTGCACTTCACCTGCATGGGTCGAATATCCCAACTCAATCCTGGTCGACGAGAATAAGAGCTTCACGGCTGAACCTCCTCAACGCACTCTATGCGGAGGAATTCGACTGCACTCTATGCAGGAATATCCTGGTTCAAACAATGAAACACTTGGAACTTATTCTCTCATTCTCTCAGGTTTCGAAACCTGATATGCAATCACATATGCAACATATAGAAGATAATCATAAAAAGAAGCAAGTATGCAACAACATAATATCAACAACACAAAGAGATTAAACACATCCATGGAATTGAATCAAAGCTTTCCTATTAATTCAATGTATGTACATGGAGTTTCTTCACAAGCTCTCTGCTCTGTTCTTTCTTCTCTCAATGCTAATGCTGAATAATCCAGAATGTGAATGTTTTTTCAACAATACAACGGAGGGTGCCTATATTCCGTTTTCCCTCTCGAAAGAAAACTGTCTAATCTACAGTTAATTCCTATCTAACAGCATTAAAACTATTAAATGCCTTCCTATCTATATTACAATACAAGTGCGCTCAGCTTTGAATTCCTTTATTTAAATGGCGGCGCAACAATATTTCCAAAGTATTTCAAAAATATATGTGATGGCACTGTCCAGTTGTATGTTCTTTTCTCCACGTGCTGGCTCGCTTGATGAAGTCGTAGATGCTCCTGAATCATACTCCTCGGCTCAAAAGATTTCATGGGCTCCTGCTCATGAGGTCCCGCACACTATGCCCATGCTTTTGTATCACTGCCTCTGTTTCCCAGCTGGCATCCTCCACTGGGTGGTTCTTCCACTTCACCAGGTATTCAAAACACTGCTTTCTCCTGGTCTTCCTTCCCACTCTCTTGTCCAGTATGCACTCCATCTCAGGTTTCTGTGCAACTGGCAACTGCTTCTCCCACTGGACCACTGGTTCCCCAGTTCCAGTGCTTGCTTCTTCGGACTTATATGGGTATAGGTCCGAGACATTAAATATCGGGGATATCCCGATGCCCTCTGGAAACTCAAGCTCATATGAATTCTCGCCAAACTTCTTCAGGATTCGGCATGGCCCAATTTTCTTCATCTTGAGATTGTTATACGTTCCCCTTGGGAACCTTTCTTTTCTCAAGTGCGCTAGAACCATGTCCCCAACTTCAAACTGAAGCTGCCTCTTTCTCTGATCGGCTCTATGCTTGTACTCCTGATTCAATTTCTGCAATCGCTACTTCACCTGCGTGTGAAGTTCCTGCATTGCCTCAACGAATTTCGCAGCTCTTGCGCTGCTAGTTTCATCCTGTTCTGGCTCCCTGAGCTTAGAAAATCCTCTTGGCTGTGTCCCATACAAAATATGAAATGGGCTCTTACCTGTACTCTGATTCACCGAATCATTGTACACAAATTCTGCCTGTGGTAGGATCTGATCCCAACTGTTGTGATGCTCAGTCACCAGGCTTCTCAACAGATCCCCCAATCTTCTGTTGACCACTTCAGTCTGTCCATCTGTCTGCGGATGGTAAGCAGAGCTGAATGCTAAGTCAGTCCCTAGTTTCTTCCATAGCGTCCTCCAAAAATGACCTATGAATTTCGTATCCCTGTCTGAGACTATACTTCTCGGCAATCCATGTAATCGGACAATCTCTTTGAAAAACAAGTTGGCAATGTAGGTTGCATCACTGGTCTTATGACACGAAATACAATGTGCCATCTTCGAAAACCTGTCCACGACTACAAAAATGGAATCAACTCCATGTTGTGTTCTCGGTAAACCCAACACAAAATCCATACTGATCGCCTCCCATGGCCTCTCAAGTATGGGCAATGGTTGATAGAATCCTGTGTTCTGTTTTCTCCCTTTCGCATGTTGACATATCCGACACCTGTCAACAAACTGTTTAACATATGCGTGCATGCGTGGCCAATAATACGATTCGCTCAACTTGGCGAATGTCTTGTCATGCCCGAAATGACCTGCTAAACCTCCACTGTGTTTTTCCTTCACCAAATTCTCTCTCATAGAGCAATCTGGAATGCACAATTGATTGCCCCGAAACAACAATCCATCCTGGATCAGGTAGTCTATCCACGGACTCCTATCCCTGAGAACTGGGTTCTCGGCTGCCTCGTATGCCTCGCCAAAATCTGCGTCACCTACATACATATCCTTTAGATTTTCAAAACCCAAAGTCTTGACCCTAAATTCCTGCAGCAACAAGCACTTCCTGCTCAAGGCATCAGCTACCTTGTTCGCAGTCCCCGAAATGTGCTTGATCACGAATGTGAAATTTTGCATGTACTCTACCCACTTCGCATGCTTCTGGTTCAACTTCTCCTGTTGACTCACGAACTGCAACACATGATTATCGATGTACAAAACGAATTCCTTGGGTATCAAGTAATGCCTCCACTTTTTCAATGCCTGTATGATGGCATAGAACTCCTTATCGTACATGGAGTACTTCAGCTTCGCATCATCCAGCTTCTCGCTGTAGTATGCAATAGGTCTTTCATCGTGACTTAAAACCCCTCCAACAGCATACCCACTAGCATCACACTTCACTTGGAAGGTTTTCTGAAAATCTGGCAACACTAACAGTGGTTGCTCAGTTATCTTCCGCTTCAACAGATTGAAGCCCCATTCAGCCTCTGTTGTCCAATGGAAAACCTTATGCCGCTTTTTCACAGTGTCCATCATTGCGGCACTGATTCCACTAAAATTTCGAATGAATTTCCTGTAGAAGCTAGCCAACCCGTGAAAGCTCCTTACCTCAAAGACATTCCTTGGCGATGGCCAATTCCTGATTACTTCAACCTTCTAAGGATCCATCTTCAATTCGTTAGCCGAAATCACAAACCCCAAATAAATGAGTTATGTCTGCATAAAGGAACACTTCTTCAAATTAATCAGCAGCTTCTCCTGCTGTAATCTTCTCATCACAATGGCCAAATGCCTCATGTGTTTAGCCTTCGTCTTGCTGAAAATCAGTATGTCGTCCAAGTATACGACAACAAATTTGCCAATGAATTCCTGCAGGACTTCATTCATCAGCCGCATAAATGTGCTTGGCGCGTTTGTCAACCCAAACGGCATGACCAGCCATTCATACAAACCCTCGTTTGTTTTGAATGCTTTTTTCCACTCATCTCCCTCTCTCATCCGGATCTGATGATATCCGCTCTTGAGATCTATCTTGGAAAAATAATTTGCCCCGCTCAGGCAATCCATCAAGTCATCCATTCTCGGCAGTGGAAATCTATACCTGATGGTGATTTTATTAATCGCCCTGGAGTCTGTACACATCCTCCAGCCTCCATCCTTCTTTGGACTCAGCACTGTCGGAACAGCACATGGACTAAGACTTTCTCTGACCAGTCCTTTGTCCTGCAGATCCTGTACCTGCCTTTTGACTTCCTCATTCTCCTGAGGTGTCAACCTGTACGCTGCCTTATTTGGCAAACTTGCTCCGGGTATGAGGTCAATGTGGTGACTCACACTCCTCATCGGTGGCAACGAACGAGGTAGTTCGTCCACGATGATATCAGCGAACTCTCCAAGCAGTTCCTGAATATCCTCTGGCAAGTCGTCCACTCTTGTGCTTGTCAGGACAATTCTTGGCTTCCTGACAACAAAGAACTGTGGATCCTCATCCTTCTCCAGCTCTATGAGAAGCTCTTTCCCACTCATGAGAAGTATGGTACTGCTCACATCCAGCTTCACTTCCTTATCCTTCATCGGAAGCAATGTATGTGTTTTCCCATCCTTCTCCAAGGTGTATGTGTTCATCCTCCCATCATGAACAACATTTCTGTCAAACTGCCATGGTCTACCCAATAATACATGACAGACATCCATGGGAATGACATCACACAGAATTTCATCCCTATATTCGCCCATTTTAAAATTGACCAAGCATTTCTTTGTAACACATACCTGGTGTCCTTTCTGCAGCCATGTCACTTTATATGGACTCGGGTGTTTGTTCGTTTTTAGCTATAGCTTCTCCACCATCTCGGTTGAAATGAGATTATCGGTGCTCCCATTGTCCACTATAACCTTGCATTTCCAACCCTTGGTTTTGCAAGTCGTCCGGAACAGTCGGCATCTCTGAGCTGTGTCCACCTCTTCCTCTGGTTTCAAGAGAACTTTGTGCACTGTCAGCGACTTCCCACTTCCAGTGTCTTCATCCTCCATGTCATGCCTCTGCGCCTCAGCAACGTGAGATTTTCCTCCATCCATTTTCCTATTTGGACAGTCTACGTCTTTGTGACCGTCTTTACCACACGTAAAACATGTGATAACTCCTACTCTACCTCTTCCTCTACCTCGGGTACGAGGAAATGTATTTGCATCAGCGTAATCTCCTTGTTGATCTGCTTGTTGTCTCCTCGGCTCAGCAATTTGCTGCCTCTGCTGTGAGGTTCCACCTCTTTCATATTTTCCCTGAGGTCTTCGCCAATCCTCCTTGGGCTTCTGAAATTCTTTCTGTGCAACCCCTTTGCCTCTTGGCTGGCTTCTGCCTCGCCCTCGTTGTCCCTGCTTGCAGTTCAGCTTTTCTTCGGCTTTCAGAGCCAACTGGTATGCATCCTCAACTGTGCAGATGGTAACCATGCTCAGCTCATCCTGAATTTCATACCTAAGACCATTCAGATATCTCGCTACCTTTTTGTCATCACTTTCCCGATGACCAGCTCGAATGTTTCCCGATGACCAGCTCGAATGTTGAGCCTGTAGAATTCTTCGGTGTACTCCTTCACCGTCATCAGCTTCTGTCTCAGGTTCTGCATGCGCCTAAACAAAGTGATCTGATAGTCTCTGGGGATGAACTTCACCTTCATCTTGGCGATCAATCGATCCCAGCTCTTGATCTTTTGTTTGCCTTTGTGATGCCTGTCTGCCTACAGCTCGTCCCACCATAAAGCTGCATGTCCCTTCAGCTTCGTGACGGCATGCCTTACCTTCTTTTCCTCTTCGATATCTTCGTAATCGAAGTAGGTGTCGATTGCTCGGATCCAATCCAGCAACTCTTCTGCGTTTAGACTCCCCTCATAGACGGGAATGTCCATCTTGGTCTTCGAGCTCATCCTCGAAATGGCTCTGATCAACCTCTCGGTTGATGCATCCTCTGCTGTGACCTCTTCTTGGTCATGTCCAGCTTCCTCTTCAATCTCGGGATCGCTGAACTCTAATGTACCAGCTCCATGCCTCTGGGTGGTCTCCATCTCTTCGAGTCTCTCCCTGAGATCTCGTATTTGACGCTCCATTTTTGGATTCCCTGCCTGTCTACCCCTTCTTCGGGCATCCCTGTCCTCATGATCAGGTGACTGCCTTTCTCTTCTGGGTGGCATGGTGAATTTCGTTACTGCTTCTCTCTACTATGGTAGCAAAGAGAACCCAATCCCGCTCTGATACCACTTGTTCACAACCTGCCCTCTGCAACACGATCGCTCTCACCAGGACCTCTTTCAACCACGGGCCCGAAGATTCTAAGCTCTTCCAACTCCCTCGGGATGTCTTCTACCCACAGTGCTCTTCTCGGCGATCTCCCTTTCGTCAGTCAGGAAATCGGGTTTCGTGGATTCGCGAACCTTGTGTGCACTTCCCGTGCAATGTGAAACTTCGAATCCCAATCCCCGATGTCAATGGTCAACCCTTCTATGTATCAAGGATTTCCCTATCGGGAAATCAGCAAATGAAAGGTGGTGATTAACTTACCTTTCAAAACCTCGAACGCTGATGTGCGATGCCACGTGATGTCCTCCGCTCCGTCTCCGTGGGACCCTTCGCGGCTCGAAAATTCGCTATTTCTCCATGCTCCCTTCGACTTCGAAAACACCGAAGTGCCGAGTCCCAACTCCTCGGGGTCTCGTGCCACCTGTCTCTCCGACGATCGATGGCTCCAATCAAATCAGGAAATCGCAACTTGCGATATCGACGTGCATGCAACTCTTGCACTCACCAACCCCGATATGCAGATGTGCGATAGCAGCCAGGTTCTACTTGTGCTTTGCAGGTTAACTCTTTCCCAGGAGTTCAAGTCGTCGATTCTCTTCCTCTTGAGAATCCTCCGGCTCTCAAGCTTTCCCTCGGTTCAAATCTCCCCCAGGCCTGTTCCTACACATGAACACAGAACTATCTCTCCTGAGCTGAATTCCCTCCGACTCTCTCTCAGAGACCTTGAGAACGATGCCTGTGCTCCACCTTCAACAACTTTCAAAGTGTTGAAGTCTTCCAGGTTCTGCGCCTTCACAGTCACAGCAACCCCGGCCTTTCTTTTCTCAGACTTTCTACTGAGACTTCAATCCGACCTACACTTCACCTGCATGGCTCGAATATCCCAACTCAATCCTGGTCGACGAGAATAAGAGCTTCACGGCTGAACCTCCTCAACGCACTCTATGCAGAGGAATTCGACTGCACTCTATGCAGGAATATCCTGGTTCAAACAGTGAAACACTTGGAACTTATTCTCTCATTCTCTCAGGTTTCGAACCTGATATGAAATCACATATGCAGCATATAGAAGATAAGCATAGAAATAAGCAAGTATGCAACAACATAATATCAACAACACAAAGAGATTAAACACATCCATGGAATTGAATCAAAGCTTTCCTATTAATTCAATGTCTGTACATGGAGTTTCTTCACAAGCTCTCTGCTCTGTTCTTTCTTCTCTCAATGCTAATGCTGAATAATCCAGAATGTGAATGTTTTTTCAACAATACAACGGAGGGTGCCTATATTCCGTTTTCCCTCTCGAAAGCAAACTGTCTAATCTACAGTTAATTCCTATCTAACAACATTAAAACTATTAAATTCCTTCCTATCTATATTACAATACAAGTGCGCTCAGCTTTGAATGCCTTTATTTAAATGGCGGCGCAACAATCTTTCCAAAGTATTTCAAAAATATATGTGCTGGCACTGTCCAGCTGTATGTTCTTTTCTCCACGCGCTGGCTCGCTTGATGAAGTCGTAGATTCTCCTGCATCAACAATCATGGGGAGTAAAATTTTATTGAATTATAAAAAAATTTAAGATTTGTTGCTTTAGTTTTGAGGGATGAAATAAAAAAGGAGTTTTGAAACTCAAAATAATAACACAATAACAATAGAGGCCTTTTCCTGTACTTGAAACAATTTGAGAATAGTAAAATGATAACAAAGTAACGCTGCTGAAAAATATGAGGCTTTAATCATGAAAGAATCTCATATCATAACAGAAGGAGGATAAAAACGAGATATCTAATGAAGTATAAAATATAACTATCCAAATGACCTACAGGTCTTGAAACTGTTGATAGCAATCATAGAGGAAAAACTGTAAATGATTAGATAATCAAATAAATTCAAACTACAGTAGAATTTTGAATTAAACTATAGTTGATCATTCATTAGAAAGACATGGAATGAAAGATGTTGAAAGATATTGAAAACAGAGTGAAGGAACAAATAGCTTCAAGGTGACAGAATTCAGAATCTCTTTTGCATTATCTATATCATTGTAAATCAGAAAACTTCTAATACAATCGGCTCCCAAAAAAAACAAAAGCCTTTTTTCAGTCTTGTGAAATTATATTTATACATGATCACCAAACCCTTTTCCCGTTGGTGATTAACTAACTTTCGAAGACTAATGGTTACATGAATGAGCAATGTTGAACTGTTTACATTTCTATTTTAACTAATTTATTATTTCAATGATGAAAATATCCAAAACAATATTTCATGTCTGCGTTGATGAACTCCCTTCTTCTGTTTTAAGATAGCGAATACGTTTTCCCTGAAATTGCACCAAAAATCTGGGAGCTTCTGGGATATCTTTCGCCTCAAATAAGAAGAACTTTCTCTGTAATTCGGGAAGACGGTCTTCGATTATCTTTCTTGTGAACTTAATAGTTTGTAACTTTAAGTTTGGCATCACTATCCATTTGTCGATTTGAGTGACATTTATTACCTTTATTTGTGGGATCTCTACCTGAATTTCTTCCAGATCCTCCTTGAATCTTAATTGATGCTTAACAATGTTAATTTCTCCTAACAACCTTGGACAGTTGTTTCTTCCAATGGTCAATGAAACTTTCTCTAAAAGGTCGAAAATTCCTTGACATTCGTCATTAACCTCTCTGGTTATTCTCTTGTTTTCTGTGAGGTTTGCCTCCCATACCTTGAGTATTATATCACCTTTAATCTGCTCTGAAACATATAACTTTTGAGTCTCTCTGACCTCCTCTTTTGTTGAAAGAGCCATTACTTTTTGAAAAGTTGTTTTGGATACTTTCACTTCTCTCTATTTCAGGAGAATATTCTCCAAGGATTTACTTGTTTCCTAAAAGTAATTCTGAATAAATTCCAGCTTAAAAAACACTCCCTACTACTCTTTTTCTATCTTTGTATGTATTTCCAACACCTGGGCTTGGAAGATTTCAAGCTCTACCACTTGATTTTGAATGGAATTAATCTTATTTTGTAATTGTCTATTCATTTCTTCTTGTTGTAGGACTTGTGCTTGACTGACCTGTATCTTCAGTTTTTCTTCATCTAAGCTTGCTTTCAGTTTTTTAATCTCTTGAATGTCATTGAATCTAGCTCGATATAGACCCTTTTTTATCTCCCGACTAATACTTCTTTCAGTCTCCTTTAATTGACTTTGTAGCTGAGCTATCATCTGATCTTTTTGCTGCAACATAGTTCTCAAATTACCCACAGAGTATAAATTTGTCACTGCTAAGGCTCCCATTGTGCCTTCTATTTCTGTAGTGAATTCCCCTTCTTCAATTTTTTGTCCATCTACAATGATCTTGTGCTTTTTAATCATCATATCTCCTCTTGGATGCATTTCCTGATTCAGGATAGCCTTCCTCTTTTTACTGAAAAAGTAATCAGAGGAAGGAATCTCATCCCTAGAAATAGGCTCAAGATCACTAACGTATAGAGCTCCCTCTTGGGGGTTTCCATAGGTAGACTCCAATGGAGTCAAATAAGTAATGGGACTTCCAAGTTCTGTCGATGTTGCTCCTCCTACTTTTTTCGGAAAATCCTCAGGGATTTCTGGGGATGTTTCCAACTCCTTTCTTTTCCCTACCTCTGATTCTTCTGTCTGAGGAACTTCTATTTCTTGTGAAGTCATTTCAATATCCTTCTTTTTTTCCTTTATATTTTCTTTATCCTGTACATCTGTTTCAAATCCTGGGGGAGGCCCTTCCTTCTCTGGAGGAGGGGTCATCGATTCACCCTACAAAATCTTTGGAAAACAACTTCACCTGTGACTTTGGAAGGACATGAAACCAATCTGTAAGTCGGGTGATAAGGCTCGTACCCTGTTCAATACCTCCTCATAGGTTTTAACCTCTTTGAATATATCATCATAAACAAACTTTTCATGTTCATAAGATTTCATGTTGCAGTGCATCAAATGTTTGTTTACTAATTGATAAGGGTCATGCTTTCTGTGTTCGATATCTACCAGTTTAACTTCTTCTAGTGATTCAGCTTCCACTTTAGAATAGCCTAGGTTTAGCAATAAAAATTTCCCGATATGTACAGGGAAGATTCGCCATGACTTATTTTGAGCTGCCTTTATCTCTATTCGAATACCACCTTTCACTATTTGGTGTGCTACCTCCCTCAATACTAGTCTGTCCGGGAGGAATTTTGGAAGCACATGAGGGGGAATTGAGCACCCAAAACCCTAATGTAAGAGAATTTTTCATCAATGAACCAGTCGGCTATTTCTTTGAGGTTTTCTGAGACTGGCTCAAAAATGCGAGGGGGTTCACAACCATAAAACATTTTATGCATTGGAATTACTATGAAATGACAAATTTCATAAAACACATTCTTAGCATTTTCTTCCCATAGCACAGAGTGATACTCGTGAATGGGTTTGGGGCAGGTTATGTTCCAACTCCAATTCATCAGGGGAAATGGATTCACAAAGCATATTGCGTCCATAATTTATGCCGACATGTAAAAGGACACTGGCTGACCTTTAGATCTTGCAACTCTGTAATTTGAAACTTCTTGGGCTAGATTATCAGACAAAATCTTGCTCCAATTAAAAGTGTGTCCTTCTAATGCTTCTTCTAAAAAGGGCACCCATTCTACAGGAAAATGGCAGGGATTCTTTTTCCCGAAAAGTCTACACAGTATAATGGCTACATAGACCATGTACTCATTCAAAGATGTTGTGGCATAAACTCCATGGGTATCGGCCCTAAATTTCGATGGAAATCTCCACCATTCTCTGATTAAATCAGGATAAGTTTGGTCTGCCTTAGTACACTCCTTCCTTTGAAATTCAGCTAAAAACTCAGCATTATAAATGTGCTTAGGATTTGGTGAGAGGTTGTGCATTACTTGTGAATGCTCTAGCCTAAATGAGCTTACAAAAACCGCTTGATCGTTTAAAATGATTCTTTTCTAGATATCGACTTTCTCCAAGGCCTAATTGATCATGTCATTGTATTCCATGAGCCAAGGGTGTGCTGCTATCTTATGAAGCTATGATTTTTCTATATCCCGAAAGTGATTCTCGGAATCAACAAGAGAATTTTTTATTTCGTAATCTAGGAATGCATAGATTTGTGTCCAGGATTTAATTGAGTCGATGGCGTGCGGCATAGTGTCTTATATGATATCTCCTTCTGGGTTACGCATCTCCTCTGTACCTTCACTCTTCTTCGGTGCTTTCTTTGGTGCCATATCTTTATGTTAGAAGGAAAACCTGTCATAGAAAAGAAGTGTATGAGCTTGGCCAAATGCAAATTACCTTTGAAGGATAGAACAAGCATAGGTTTTGGAACACAGATTTTTAATTCACCTTAAACTCATTTTATGAAAAAAAACACTGACGTAGCTGACCTATAATCAATTACATTTAATGCAAAAAATATTTTTGAGATACGCGCAGTATTTATCAGTTATTTGTTTATTAAGAAGGTCGTATTTCGACAATCTTAGATTCAAAATTCGAAAGATTTCAATGAACGGTACCGAAAATAAGAAAAGACCTAAGAAGTTTAATTACCATTAATCATGCTTCTAAAACAGATTTAATTCAATCTAAACACAGATTATGAGTCGAGGATTCGCGTTTCAGGATTTCAGGGATCATGTTGACAAGAGGTATGTTATGGTTGAACCCCGATTCCCGAAAGTGCGAAATTATGATAGGATTAAGTTAATCCTTAACTTCTGTATCAGTGAATTAATTCATCAGGATTTAAAATTAACTTCCATTCTTTTGGGGTTTCGGGGATCATGGATACATGAGGTATGTCATCGATAAACCTCGATTCCCGAAATTGTGAAATCACGATAAGATTAAGTTAATCCTTAACTTTTGTATTAATAAATTAATTAATCGGGATTAAACTAACTTTCATTCTTTTGGGAAATCGGGGATCGGGATTTCGTGATTCAATATGTAAGGAAAACACATGGTTTTAGTAGACTCGAATCCCGAAAGGTTTTTAAAAAATTATTAATCAACTCCTTTAGGGTTTAAATTACCGTGATTTTAAGAATAACTTTACAGAAAGCGCGTCAAGACTTTTATAACATTTTTGGTTTTTTGCCTTTTATTATTTAAAGAATAAAGCTTGTCAAGATTTTGGTACCGGCCTTTTGGAAATGATAGTGAGGGTTATGCTTTATGAAAATCCGAAACCCGAAAAAGGAAAATTTTAGCCTTAGAAATAAAACCTTTAAAAACTGTTTCAACAAAATGTATGGAAAGGATATCAAAGTATGAATATCTTCAAGAGAACTGAAGACAAGTGGACCGATAAGACTCTAGAGGACCCTGAATGGATTCATAGTTCATGAAGAACTGAGACCGAATGAAACTAGTGGTTTCTCAAGAAAAAACCCCAATATACACTCTTCCTGCTATGATTTTTCAAGCTTTGGAGGGTTAATCTTTGTTTCTCTTCCAGACGCAACCTCATGTTTACCCCCTGTCTAAGAGGGAGTTACCGGATATGCTTATATGAAAGTTGGATTTATACACTCTTTTGCTCTCTACAGTCTGTTTAGTAGTCTTGGACTATTTACTTACTTTTCCTAGTCTAAAGACCCTAACCATGTGCTATTGTTGATGTGCTAAAACCAAAAAATGTTCTAGTTTATTTTATTAGCACGTGGTTGATTTTAAGGGATTTTACTCAGTAGGTTCATGGATATGAAACTGATGATGTGATAGATACTCGACTCCAATAGAATGCAAAATAATGATATGTAGTTCATTCTTTTCGATGAATTCTATGTATGGGAAGGAGAAGAGTTATATTCTTCTTAACACAAAAAAGCACTCAAAACTATGAAAATTTTAATTTATGGTATCAATATGATGCCAAACTACTAAGAAAATGTTCCCGGAAACTAAAATGCACAATGAAAACTAGTTCTTTTTCAAATGTGTACCAAAACAAACTTACTAATGAATGTAAAACATTTCTTTTTTGGATTATGTGTGAAAGGAGATATGCAAAAAATTTCACTTCTTAACGTTGAAATGAAATGAAAGACATCTATGTTTGACACAAAGAAGTACGAGGAAAATAATAAATCAAACAAATCACACTCAAAATGATGAGAAATAAAAGAAAACAAGTACGGGATAACCTGTTCGATCTAGACTTCAAAGATGCAAAAGAGAAAGAAGACAATCACTCATGAAAATCCTCAAAAAATGAGCATTATGAAACAATGTTCAAGACTGGGTTATGGAAAACAAGTGAGTCTTAATCATCAAGAAAATTGATATGTTTCAATGAAGACAAAAAGTCTCAATACCAAGAAACCTTTTCAAACCCTAGTTGATGAAAACTCATTAACAATCAAGAAATCTGAAAGCTTTGTGAGATGAAGATGAGAGAACCAGAAGGAAGGATGAACCAAGGGATCTTGTTAACCCAAGGGGATCAAAACTAGGATAGAATATTGCAAACTCAAAGAAGCAATATGAATGAGTGTCAAATTTCAAATTCTCAATTCAAACAAAGTGAAAGAAAAACCAGGAGTCTCTAGGAAAAAATCCCCTCAAAATTAGACTGAGAAACACAGGGGAAAAAGAGGCAAAAACACATAAAAGAGGAGATTCGCACCCCTGTTGTCAAAGAAGCAGAGCGCCATGGTACTCTGTAGCATGATTAGGGGAGCGCTAGTCAAGAGAATTGCACCCTTTAGGAGTATTATGGGAGTTCCAGCCAAGATAATGGTGCCCTCTAGTAGGATTAGGGGAGCGTTTGTCAGGTAAGTGGTGCCCTAGTGTACACTATAGGGGAGTACCAGTTTATGAAAATTTCAAAAATGACTTTCACAAGCTCAAACACAGTAGATACTTGGTCAATGGCTCTGTAAAGTCTTCAATGAGGAAGAGGGAAGGGGAAATAGATTAGAAATAAGCATCAAATAAGAAAGATCTTATCACAAGAAAAGGATTCAAGATAAAACAAATGAAACTTCCCTTGGATTACTAGACCCCTATACAAAGAGAGAAATAGTACAACTGGACACTAACATCCCTTTAAAATTATCTTAACCAGTCAAAATGAGAAGGAGAGAAAGGATATTATGATCTTGTTTCGACATTTGTCCTCACTACTTCCAATCCCCAGGATTGATCTCCAAGCTCCCTGGTGCAAATTGAGATATGAAATCGACAACAAAGGAAAACAACTATATCCTACTCTACAATATTATATAAGACAAGTCTATCTATGAATATTAAAGCGATAATAGACAAGAAAAAGTAACAAGACATAAAATTGAAGGAAATAGGCCAAGTATATCTTAATTGGAAAGACAAAAAGAGATACTTACATACCATAATTGATGCAGCAGCAACCTCTCCAAGCTCTCCTTGTCTATCCCCTTGCACAAATCTTGAAATCAAAATGATGAATTATTTCCCCAAGATCAAAGGTTTCATACCTCAAAACTTCCCCCTTTCACCATACAAATCCCTCATTATATAGGATTTGGAGGCTTAACCACCATGGATATGATCACTCAGTAGATCCACTAAATTGGGATCTCCAAGATTTTTACAGAGAAAATATCTCTCAAGTATTTTAGGGAGAAAATAACTCTCAAGGATTTTAGGGAGAAAATATCTCTCAAGGATTTTAAAGAGGAAATATCTCTCAAGATCCACCAAATTAGGATTTTGGTTTGAGAAAATATCTCAACCATCCATGAGATTCTCAACTTATCCTTCATATTAGGAAACTAAATGTGAGGTGGATTCTCACACTAAATTAATTTCCTTTTATAATTAATAATGAATAATTCATGTGCACATAGTATTTTGACCTTCATATGATATATTTCTTCTCCACACTGACTAGGGATTGTGAAAAATGTTCTTTCATGGTGTCAAGGTGTTGTGACACTTAATAAAGTTCATTCGAAAGTTAGTAAGGTTCATACAACACTTTGAAAAAGTGCATGTGACACTTAGTAAGGTGCATATAACACTTGAGACACTTGAGACACTTAGGAGTAAATAGGTGTGACATTGAAGTGTGACATTTTGGTTTGTAACACCTAGACTTAGAACCTTCCTCACCATGACTCACACTCTCAAATCCATTCCCTCTCTATATTCCCCCCTCTTTGACTCTCTCTCTCTCTCTCCCTCTCTCTCTCTCCCCCTATACTCCCCCTCTATCTCCCACCTCTCTCCTAACTCTCTCTCTCTCCTTTTTTTTAGTCTCACTCTCAATCTCTCTCTCTCTCTTCCTCTTTCTCTCTTTCTCAATCTACCTGCCTCTATATCTCTCTCAATCTCACTCTTGACCTCTCTTTTTATCTTCTTGGCTCTCTCTCCCTCCCATTATTTCCCTCCTCCCTCTCTC
>ML777700.1:361287-382308 GCA_009831015.1 Picea engelmannii | reverse complement strand
CTCCACCCCCCTCTTTGTATTCCTCCACTCCCCCACACTGTCTTTCTTCCTCTCTTTGACCCCCTCTCTATCTTCCTCTCTTTGACTCTCACACTCTCATACACTCTCTCTCTACCCTCCCTTTATGTAGTCCTCTCTCACACACAGTATAGCAATTTTGGTACATCGCAAGGAAAGAAATGGCCTTGACTTAGACATGTCAAGACCTAGACCAAGACCTATACATAGCAAGATATAGACATGGAAAGACCTAGAAATATACCTAGACCATAGACCATGACCTAGACCTACATGATGACAATGATGTAGTCCATGACATAGACCTAGTTTTATACCTATACCATGACCTAGAACACGACATACACCTAGGGTTAGACCTATATCATGACCTAGACCATGAAACATATGTACACCATGACTTAGACCTATACCTTGACCATGTAAATGACCATGACATATATCTTGACCTAGATCCCCCTAGCTCTATCTAATTATAGGAATAACCTATAACCACCCTTAACCACCTCCACTCTCAATCCCTAAGTGCACTATGCATATAACTCTTGTTAAAGTCTCGACAACCCTTCCACCCACATATTGGTTCTATAAACATTGCCCCATTATTTAAAACACTTTCAATATTAAGATATTAGGTTGGGATCTCATCCTTTCCCAATAAGAACGTCTGTGTGTTCCTAGAATGTGAATGCATTCCTGTTAGGAATTTTTATGTGCCAAGCACACTCCTCAACCTCTTCTATAACAAAGGGAAGGAATGGCATGGCATGGAAAGTTAAGGAAAGAAAATGTATGGAAAGACAAGGCATGGAATGGCATGACATGGAAAGACAAGGCAAGGAAAGGCACATAAAATTGAGGTGTGTGCCAACGGTGTTGTTAAAAATGAAAAATGGTAGGGATGGGACTCAAACCATGGGATGGAAAATTTTGTTCCTAAAATAAAAATTAAATTAATTTGAAGTATGACGAGTGGGTGACAGAAGGACTTAAAATAAAATAGGGCACAACATAGAGAAGAAAATGACAGAGATAAGAGGAGATAAGTGTGTTGGTTCTTTGGTCTAGGAGAAAGAGAGCAGAAAGATAATTGAGAAAAGAGGAGAATAGAGAATTTCTTCACTAGGTGGTGGAGATAGGTAGGTATCATAATTTATTTTATTTATTGATAAAATATTTTACCAGAAATATGAGTGAGTTATATTTTATTATTCCATTCATACACGTCGAAGAAATCCAAATTTCTTCTAAAGGTGAGGCAGGGATCACAAAAAATAAATGATATGTGCAACAAAAAAATGTAGCCTCTCGTGTAAGGTGAGTGTTAAGTTTTTCATCTTCTTCCAATGGAGTAATTATATGAGTACTTATATGAACATGACCATGACCTAGACATAGACCATGACCTAGATCTTGACTTAGACCATGACCTAGACCCCCCTAGTTCCATCTAAGCCTAGGAAAAACCTATACTCTATCCTTAACCCCCTCCACACCCAATCCTTAAGTGCAGTATTTCTATACCTCTTGTTTAATAATGATATTTTATGGATATGACCATTCACCTATGGTTTAATAATAGTTTCACATTGTTTAATGATGATTACTATACGTTGATTCTTATTTCTATTTTAATATAAACACAATATTTTAGTGGATTCGATATACTTTATATGGAATATTTGTCCTTCTTTGAATGCTTTTCTTAATTTATTTTTAAATAATTGTATCTTTCATATTTCTTACCTTTTTAGTGATTTGATTTGATTGCATTGTTAGGTTTTCTTAATTTGTTTTTAAATAATTGTATCTTTCACATTTCTTACCTTTTTAGTGATTTGATTTGATTGCATTGTTAGGTTTTCTCATGTCTCTCTAGGATTTCCCATTGTTTGATTTTATATTATCATAAATCCATGATTGAGATTTTTTCTTATGAGATTGGCATAGACTATGTATTAATGGGACATATATCTATTTGTACATTATTCAATATTATACTATTGTCGTTAGCCATTTAAAATATGGTGACAAGCATAAAATCTTAAATTTACTTGATTTTGTATTGATCTTAATCGTTGTTCGACATGCCCTATATTATGTATTAAAAAACACTTATCTATATGTACTCTCAAACACTCTCTCTCTACCCCCCTCCTCCCTCCCTCTCTCCCCCTCCCTCCCACTATCTCTCCTCTCTCTCTCCTACATCTACCATCTCTCTCCCACCTCTCTCTCTCTACCACCCGCTCTTGGTATTCCCATATTACCCTCTCACACTCTCAAACAATCCATATATACCACATTCTATCTTCACCTCTTGCATATAAACATCTCTATCTCTCTCCTTGTATCCCCCTCCCTCTCTCTCCCCCACTTTCCCCGCCTTGCTCACTTTTCTTCTATATAAGCCCCCTTCCTCTCTCTCTCTCTCTACTCCCCTCTATGTCTCCCTCTCTCTCACTCTCACACACTCTCTTTTCCTTCCCCTCTCCCCCTATAACACTCTCTTTCTTCCTCTCTCTCCACCCCCCCTCTCTACATCACAAAGAAATAAATGGTCTTGACCTAGACATGTCAAGACCTAGATCTAGACCTAGAGATAGAAATACCTAGACCATGATCTAGAAATTTATGATGACCATGACATAGACCTATATATAGACCTAGACCATGAAATATACCATGACATAGAGCTATATGTAGACTTAGACCATGACCTTGACATATACCATAACCATGACCTAGAATATGACCTAGAGCTTGACCTGGACCATGACCTAGAACCCCTTAGCTCCATATAAGACTAGGAATAACCTATACTCGACCCTTAACCCCCTCCACACTTTATACCTAAGTGAACTATGCATATACCACTTGCTAAAGGCCCAACAACCCTTGCACCTACATCATCCACATCTTGGTGCTCTAACCATTTCTCTATGCTTCAAAACACTTTCAATCCTAAGCCCTTAGGTGCTAGTTGTCCCCAAATCCCTATACATATTTATTCATAAAGATGTTTGGTCTATAATAAATGCTATATCCATTGAATTAAGAGAACACACGTGTTGTTGTGAATTGAAAGAATTGTGATTGTGTGTTCAACCATGCCTAGCAGGAATGCATGTACGTTCCTAGAACATGCACACACTTTAGTGCATATGTATTTTAGGAATGCATGCAAATTCCTTATGGGAGTTTTTTCATGCCAAGAACACTCCTATACCTCATCTATATTAAGCCTGACATCTACACACCCAACATCTGCATGAAAAAATAGTATAAATAGACAGTTTTGTTTTATCTTTGTCTTGTTGTTTAATTCATAGAGAATTTTGTGCTATTGCAAGAGATTGTGGGAAGAATTGGAAGACACATTTGTACAAGTGGAATTGGAATTGTTGGTTTTGTCTTCTTGTGTCTTGTTGGAATTGGAAGACAAATTTTTACAATTGGAATTGTTAGTTGTGTCTTGTTGTGTAATACCAAGAAAATATTTTCCAATTGGAGTTGTTAGTTGTGTCTTCTTGTGTAATACCAAGACAAATTTTTCCAATTGGAATTGTTGGTTGTGTAATACCAAGACAAATTTATCCAATTGGAATTTGAATTGTTAGTTTTGTCTTCTTGTTTAATACCAAGACATTTTTTTCTAATAAGAATTGGAATTATTATTTGTGTCTTGTTTTGTAATACGAAGACAAATTTTTCCACTTGGAATTGGAATTCCTTCTTGTGTAATACCAAGAAAAATTTGTGTTGGGGTGCTTGAAAGCCAATTTTTCTGTTTAAACATGGGGAACCGATGGATTTGAAAAAGAAAATCCTCAAGAAAAGAGAAACCCATCGAAAAGGTAGAAGAAGAAAGAGAAAAGGCAAAGTTATGTATGTCAAAGCATAGGATTTCAGAAGAGGGAAATATAATTTCTAGCAGAAGAGATGTCATTGTTGTTTCTCCTCCATCACCCCAAGTAAAGCGTGGGAGTTCAATATAGACCAATCCATGTATTATCTCATCAAGAAAACTTGTTTTGGATGCCCATATGATGGAGGATTTGCTTGGAGCAGATTATACAATGAATGAAATTAGAGAGGTAAATGGTGCACGACATTGTGGTGAAGAATTTCATGTGGCGCAACCTCTTGCTGGACAGTCAGACGTTCTAGAAACTAGTCAATCCCAAGTCCACTCTCCTCCCATAATTGATCTACCACTGATTGAAGGGGTAATAAATGAAACATTTTTAACTCCACAACAGGGAGGTCAAGCGTACCGGAATAGGAGTTCATTGTCCCTACCTAGATTAACCAGTGTGCGGTGAAGAAATCCTAAACACATTCAAGTGGATAAAAGTGGTCTAGAATCACTTGAAGGTAAGTTACCTAACATTACTATTTGTTATCATTATTATAAAATCATTAAAGAATATTTTGAACCAAAATTCGATGCCACTAATTGTCAATAATTTTTGGCTTTGTTAAAATCTAGAAGATTGACTATTGTTAGGAGAATTTTAGGCATTAAAATAGTCAAAAGTTTAGAAACAAGTCATCATATTGTTAGAAACCTTGTAGATAATTTTCAAATAATTGGTAAGAAATCTCGTTCTAAAGACCACAATACAACCCAACGTGTCTTGTCAAAATCAATTGTTAGCAAGATCACAAGAAAACATCATTTTCTACAACAAACCTCTCATCTCATGAAATGCAATATCAAAACCCTTAGAAAGTATTATCATAGATGAGATAGCCTCGATGAAAGTGGCCCAACAGATTTGTGGGTCGTCACTGGTAGGATCTTTTTGCTAACATGAAGTTAATTAGAGTAGTTAAGGGACTAGTACAAGATTTTTGGCATGCGAACGCTAGGCCTTCTTCCAACCAAAAAGATGTAATAAAATTGAGAAGGGGATATAGGGACCATGAACCTCATATTAAACACTTTCTTAACATTACAAAGTGTTGGGCGGGCATTTTGGATAAGT
This sequence comes from Picea engelmannii, assembly GCA_009831015.1. Lineage (NCBI taxonomy): Eukaryota > Viridiplantae > Streptophyta > Pinopsida > Pinales > Pinaceae > Picea > Picea engelmannii. The sequence goes on along the minus strand of ML777700.1, from coordinate 377,299 downwards.
ATTGGGAATCAAGAAGGAACGAATCATGAGACATTTTGGCTAAGGAGAAGCACACACACAAAGTAGTTGGAGCATGTTCGGGAGCCAGTGCACAAAAAATGGAATGTGTTTAGGGTTTTGGGGGAATTTTTTCCACATTGTAATGGGCTTAGCCATTTTGTAAAACTATAAATTGTAATGGGGTTTTGGGTAGAAGGGGATGAATATTTCTAATAGTTGTAGTTGGTGAGGTTTTGTGTGAAGTTCTTTTGAGTTCGTCAATTAAGGAAGAATTTTTGAGGTATGAGTTAGGAGTGAGGATCACACTGCAGCGGAACGACTAGGCAGGTTTGAGTCATGGTTATTGTTGCATCGTTTTGTAAGCATAATGCACAACTTTAAAGATATTGTTTATCACTGATATAAGAAGCCAATTATTATCGACGTAGCTCAGATTTGGGTGAACCATGTTAAAACTTGTGTCTTGATGTGATGTAATGTGTGTGATATGTATAACATAAAATGTTTAGTATTATGAATATGGTACTAATATTGCACAGTGATGATGAAAGCTTAGTATTTTGAATGTGTTATTCATATATGTTTTTATAATGTCGCACATTGAAGTAACTGGTAAATGAATGAATTTCAAGTAAGGTAATGTCACACCCAGTAAGGAATGAACAACACACAGTAAAAACATGTTGAATTACTCACTCCCCCTCATCACTACAAAAACTTGGTTCAACCATCCCATTTAGATGCCTCGAGTGAAACTTCACTTGCTTGCAGGTGATGCCAAAAGGGCATGTGTCTAAGGGTTTTGTTGGTATGTTATCTTTGAACCTAGGGTTTTCCCATTGCGTGGCAACACACATACATAATTATATGAGATATTCAAGATCGTACATAGTGCACTTAACTTGGGCCAAAGATATTTCCATAAATGCAAGCCTTGGTATGTTCGAAAAAAAACAATTTGTAACACATGTTGTTGTAGATATCACATTGAGTATGGTTATTGTTATCACACACACACACACACATGTGCGTATATTTCATGTTTTGAATAACACCCTTTTGTTGGAATACTCAACTACATTTTTGCCATCATCATCTAGAGACTTTATTCACAACATCTTATGTACGAGGCCAGAGGGTTGTACATTTTATCAAAAATCGTGCTTATATGGGACATGCCCCAGGTGTTGTGGAATAAAATTTTTGAGCAAGTGCATCCATGTAAGAGATGAGTATGAATTGAGGAGGAAGGAGGTTTCCTTGCAAAGCTTTAAATATGTCAGATATGATATTGATGGAGGGAAGGAAAGAAAAAATATAAAATTGGTTACTTCCAAGGTATGAGTATGCGGCTTCATAAAGGACTTCGTCGAAAAGACATGACAATATGTTCAACATGTCCATGTGGCTCGATGGAAGGACAAGCATTTAAGAATATGCAGAGATACATTTCTCATTTGTACTATATTATGAGTGGTTGATTTTGCTAACAAATACACCCTTCAACCGAAAAATTAGATTCAAATCCAATATTATCATTCAGATCAGGTCAGCATAATGCTCCATATCACATATAGGCATGGGCCGGATAGTTGTTGACTGACAATTTTGACCAAAATTTGACCATCTCTTTTATCATATTTTTTCTTTTTTGACTCATTTTCATACCTCATATTCTCCATATTTCACTTCCTTTTTAACCCACCCTATGAAAAATAAGGTATATTTACTATCTCTTTTAATTTTGAGAATTTATAAAAAGATTAAGTATTAAAATTAATTTTTTATCAGATTTGAATTTCTTGTAATAGCTCAGTCGTTAGCATATGTACAACACAGTTGGGACAGAAAAAATACATTATTAGATATCCTTGATGTCCAAGGATGGGATAATTCCCATCATCCCTTCCAGAATAGCTCCATATGTATACGTTCAAAGCTGGTCAAACCTCACTGGTTTAACAAAAAAATCCCCTTTTTTTAGCTAGAAATCAAGGCAGTTTTCAAATTCGTGGGATTTCTTCATATTTTATGGATCTAGGAGTTGGAGCTCGACCTCATTAGATTATTTTATGGATATTAGCTGTTTTTTTATAGATTTTATGGTGTTTTGTTACAAACATGACTTATAAATAAGAAACGTTATGAAGGAAAAAGGGACCTCTACTATTGTATACTCTATTTGGATTAATACAAATCAGATTTGAGAGTTGTTGATTCAATATTTTTGTTGATGTTGTGAATACACTAATGATGGTATTAAAGTTATTTTAGTTGCTCTTACTTCAATTGTTCAAGCAAAGCTATGGAGGGCCCCCATTGCCAAGCCTATATACTCTACTTTTGATATTCATAGTTGTAACATTGGTATGTATTTATGTTTGTTTTCTTAATCATTGTTCTAGCTCATTCTAAATATTAAAAAATATTTATATGCTTTATTTAGAAATACTTGATTGTTTATAAGGTCTTTTGGAACATTATGAAGGGCCTCCTGTAAGGGATCTTAGTGTTTTATTGCCTACAACAACTAAGTCTTGTTAAGTGTGTTGATTTCAATCAAGTGTGTTTATTTTCAATGCAAGTTTGTTTAAATCTCATGAAATTTTGATTCATTTGATAGATTAATCTAAAATTAGTTTAGATCTAAATTCCATATATATTGGTGTGATTCAAAGTTCTACAAAATCCGGATTGATATCAAAATGCATGTTCTAATTTACATCCATAAATTAGACACACATTTTTGGCGTCGTTTTCGGGGAAGAACATTTAGATAGAACTAGTTTAGAAATATTTCTTAGGACTTGGAGGAGTGAAGGAATTAAGACGGGAGGTAAGAACCTGCACGTTTACATTAGGTGACGAATTCGCAAATCTAAGTCATGTTATTCAAAAATATATAAAACATAAAAAATAAATCTTCTAAATTAGTTATGTTCATTTATGCCTAGACATAGGGATGAGAAAGGTAGACATACAAAACAAAACCCCCCAATCCCTAAAACAAAAACCTCCAACTGTTAATCCATTTGCAGGACAAGACCTATCAAACTTCAAAAGAGGATGTTAAAGAATTTATTCAATAAAGGAGGGTATTCCACCACAATGATCTTCTCAAATCCCTATCCACAATTTAGAATTGTCACTAGGGATGAATCTTCATTTCAAAAGATAGAAGAGGACCAAGGAATCCATGAAGAGGATCCACAACAAGAAAACATATAAGTTTCTTCTAGTTATCCTTGTCAGGAGACCAAAGAGACATGGGCCACATTAGATGAAGATTAGACACTAGAGCTAGAAATTGAACAATTTATTACATGTTTGTCACAAGATTCCTTGTGCATTCAGGATTGTAATAAACAACTTTCAAAATAAATTTATGTTGTGAAAATCAAGGAGAGTCAAGGAGACGAAGATCACATTAAAACTTGGTTCCAAACAATCATTAGGCCACAATAGCACTCCATTTTTCAACATTTATTGGCATCAAATCTATATTATCAATTAATTTATCATGTCTAAACAGTCATTAAGGTATATTTATCAACTTGGATATGAGTCTAATTATTATATTGTTACGCAGATGGATGCATTGAAAATTCTCCTACACTTGGGGGTATAGCTTATTTTTCTGAAATAGAGTAGGATAGTATAAATGAATGAATAAATAAAAATAAGTTTATAATAAGTTTTGTATAATAATTTTGGTTCAATCTATCATGAATAATTCTTCAAATCATTGTTCAATACTCATTCTTAGAGGATCTTATGGAAAAATACAGATGAAATAGTCTTATTTTAGAGGACCATATGGGCTCATTCTTAAAAATTGTTTCTACAGAAAGTATCCCTTGAAATCTATTTTCTAACCCATTTTGAATTTTTCAATTTGGATCTCGAATGAAAAAAAAATATGGACAAAACAGTTACTAGGTCTCATGCATAAAATTCAAGAACAGATTTAGTATAGTCATGATTTGAGGGATTTAATGAGAATATTTTTACAAGATGTTTCTAGGGGATATATTCCTTAGAATATAGTTTCCAATACAATTTGAATGACTTCAATCTGACATCGTATGAAAAAATTATTCTCAAATTACTAATTGCTTGTCATAAAATCTATATTGTGACAATTTTACAAATTGATTGTTCATCGGAATATTTCACATATCAAATCATCTTATTTTCAAAACCTGTTTCTAAGGGAGATATATATATAAGTCTAGTTTAATCCACAATTCGAATAATCCTATTTGGAGGTCAAATGAAAACGGTATGCCACATTTAGTGATTGCATGTCTTAAAATCAACATAGTAAAACTTTGCCTCCTAGGTTTGATTATCAACATTTTTGTGATATTAAAACAATATAACTTAAAAAAATGTTTCTATCAGAGATAAAAATAAAAGTGAATATAATTTAATCTCCAAATGAAATCACATTAATCTGATATTTAACGAAAACTTTATGTTCCAAATAGTGGTTGTTGGAATAGGCAAAAACATTTACAAACAACTCCATCAAGCATGATGATCTTCATCATGTTTAGAAAAAAAAAATAATTCACTTTGAAAACATGTTTGTACTAGAAGTATCCATATGAATACACTTCAATTAGGATTTGGAACCACTAAAATCAGACATAAAACGAAGATCTTGTGAATAAAATATCACCGGGAAGTCTAGGTGGCCACCACTTCTTAGTAGGTAAGCAAATGCAGTTTTCTTTGTCTATCTTATTTGGATTTGTTTTACTTGTAATTTTTAAAAATGTATTGGACGAAGAGAGATTGTACACCTCTCTTCCTCCATCATCTCACATTTTATTGTATAAAAGTACTAATATTTTGTAGCTTACTCAAGTATCCAGAAGGTCAAATCTATGGACAAGTGAATTTCAAAGTCAAAGTTTTGAAAATTCATACAAGAGATCATGAAATATAAAAATTCAATTCAAGCAAAGTGGAACATTATATGAAGTTGATTTCATCAAATAATCTCAAAGGCCTTGGATTTTGTTACAAAAATATCCTAAGGGATAAGTGACAAACACTTGAAAATGAATTGAGATCAAGGAAAATAACATGAATTCAATCCTGAAAAGAAGTCTCGTTCCATATCATGTAAAATACACCTCTCAGAAGCCCTACTATGTCATTGATTAACCATATTGCATGCTTTATCTATATGTTCATATTACTACCACACCATGATTTCAACCTATTTTCCTTTCACAAGATTCCCATACTTCCTTACTCTATTCATCCCCTCTTCCATATATATATATATATATATATATATATATATATATATATATATATATATATATATAATAAAGAGGTTTAGTTGTGAAAATACAAGTTTCTGGCATAATGTAAACCTGAATTATTATCGGAAAACCAAGTAAATTGGTTAATGAAAATTCCAAATAAAAGACCTACTTGTACATATCAGCTTATGTATTCTCTAAAATCCTTTAATGAGAATATTGGATTCAGTTTATTTTTCTCTTCCTTACTTCATCAAATATTGTAACTCTCTCTTCTATCAGAAATTTTCTCAAGACAACAGACAACAAGAATTTTCTAAAAAGACTTGAGGAAAATTCTCAAAATAAGTTTGGGGGGGAGTGAAGATATTTTCTCTTTTGAAGAATCTTTGAATGTCTACAAGAAGACTTTTGCAAATATTTTCCAGACTTCTAGATATTAAAGACATTGAATAAATAATTCACTTTCTGGAGGGACATGCATCTTATTCCAGCAGAGGGACCTATATCTTACTCCAGCAAAGGGACCTGAAATTGTTTCAATAAGAAGAATTTGTAGTTGCCTCACAGAAAGGACCTAAAATCATATTTTCAGACCTTCAGCTACATGAAGACATTGAAAACTCTAAAGATAATTTCTATAAAAGTGGCCAAAGAATATCATACCTACAAATGAACAAAATGAAGTCAGCTACAACATCAAATTTTTAAAGGGACTTCTACACAATTTCAAAGGATAGCTAAAAGTTGTGAGAATTTATTTTTAATACATTTTTTTTTGAAATATTATTATATTTAAAGAATAGTGTTGTACTGTTATTTTTTGCGCTTATATATATCTCAAACCTAAAAATTCTCATATATATACCTTCTTTATCTTTCATATATATACTTTCCTTCAACATTTTATGGTTGTAAAACCTCAAAATTTCCCCCTTTATCTTATTCCAAACTCACCTATTACCCTAGATAACTTTCACTTATTCCACTTATTTCCACAAAATTTGGTTCAAAATTGTCACAAGCCACAAAGGGACTAGTTGAGGCTTGGATAACATTGCTCAAATTTCTATCCGTGCAACTAAAAGTTGCATTATTCAATCCAAAGGTCTACTTATGGAAATGATAAAAGGGGTAAGAGGACACAATGTGTTGATATTTGAATAAGATGAATTGGAACACTTTTTGAAGATTGGTGGTATCCTTTGAGAAATTGAAAACAAAGAAGAACAAAAGTATTATTTTGGTGTACAAAAAAATATTGACAAAATGAATTACAATATGATTTATATGCATGAATTGTATGCATATGGGTTTCTTGAGACTAAACGATTAATAGATTCCAAAGGTTTAAATATTGGAAAATTTAAATGGAAGAAACTACAAAACACGTCTTTTAATGATTATGCACATTCCCATATGAAACATCCACTTCAACTAGTGATAAGTCGAAAAGTGAACCTAAAACATAAAATACTTGAGTATTAAGCAAGGATTAAGTGAACCTACAACATAGAAAACAATGGGAATCAAAACCGTGAACACCAGGTGTTATAGCATTAGTAACCCCCTAACCCTTGGGACATCATCTCCTAGAGGTCACCTACCCAATTAATCCATTTTCATCATTTTTCCATTGATTTTCTAGCCTAATTTCCCTTCAGTCGCACTTGTCCTTCTTCAAGCCTGCGACCGAAAGGGTTGGTCACCCTTTCTAGACTTCCAAGTCGCGATCGGGTCGCTCTGTCTATGTTCTTAGGTCGCGACCAAGCCTAGAAGCTCCATTTTTTGGACTTGGTTGTGATGGATGAGACCTTACTCTGATTTCTCGAGGTTTAGTCTCGAGAAGGCTTCCATTATGAGCCTGAGGATCTTATCCTATTATCCATATGCCCTTATCTTTAAATACCTATAAGAACCAATCCACTTACATAGGAAAAGGGGAGAAAAGAAATAGCAAAGTTACTCGAGCATTTTGGTGGCAAAGCTTGGGCAAGGAGCTTGGAAGAAAGACATTTCTTCATTTTACACCTGTAAGTTGTAAGATTGCTTACTTGATTAATGGAAGATATGTTGAATGTTTCCATCTAAACTATTTTTCATGTAAGTTTGTGTGTTCATTGGTAGAGAATTTATATATTTGTATTTTATAACATATTATCAAGTTTAGAAGCATCCTTTATTCATAACTATGTTCTTATCTTAGGTATAGGAAGAAACTAATGTAACTGAGCTCATGCGGGGTGTAAAATACCTACAACATATTGGCGACCATACTGGGGAGTTTGCCTCTCATGTGTTTTTCTTCCTTCTTTATGTTCTTTTTTTCTTAGATATTTACCCATTAAAATAGCCTGATATAATTTCCATCCTTTGTTGTACTCTTTTACGAGTCTAGTTGAAGAAACATCTTCCTTGGATCTAATAGATCTCATCCTAGATCTAAATTTTCCTTTGTTCTATGTGTTGGGAGCGACTTCCCAATGCGCACAAAACGACTGAACCCTTATTGGTCACAGTTTTCCTCCTTTGTAGCAACGACCATCGACCATATTCCCAAGTCTATCAAGAGCGACCATACTCTTTGGTCACACTAATCCTCTTGTTGGTTCGCGACCTAGTCACACTATCACCCTTTGCACAGAGCGACCAACCCATTAAACATGTTTTGTTTTAAGAGTTTTCCTTCAAAAAACTCATCTAGATCCTTTCATACGGGTCTCCTTCAACACTCCATACCCGTATTAGGCATGTCTCCTTGATTTTGCTTCAATTTTATTAAAATTTATGAAATTTATCTTCTTTATGTGGCCATCTCATGTGATTGATAGGTACAAACAGGATCATCTAGTTTAATCCTTACACTCCAATAGAAGGTTATTCATAGCTTCCTGAGAATATTTCTCTTGCAAAGTCTATTATTTCATTATACAATTCTCTCTTTCATTAGTTTGAATGTTTGTCATTTCCCAAATCATTTAAGAAATTTTCAAACTATTGTTTAGACTTAAAATATTTTTGTGTGCTTAAAGTTTTCATGCTTGGTTTTTCTTCCATCGTTTGCATTCATTTCAAAACATTTTCAATTGAAAGCAAAATCTGAAGAAGAATTTCTTATTTCAATTTTCATGTAGTTTGAAAAAATAAAAGAAACAAAACACATTTCCTTTAGAGTGCTTTAAAATAGCATTGAAACAATTCATGCTTGGTTGGGAATTTCCTAAATCACTCAGTGAGTTTTATGAAAAAATTCTCCTTTTTGTAAGAATACATATGAATCGATATGCATTAGGGTGTTTTATTCCATAATAATAAAAAAGAAAGATACTCTTGTCCCTTTTGTAAATAGGATTCATCAAAAGGAAAATTGTTCAAATTTCATCCCTTTACATCCTTTTGGAGTCAAGTCCTTTCACATCATAAGTTTCACTTCCACGCAAACTTTTTAATTAAGAGAAACTTTAAAAATGAATGTGCGTTAATAAAATGAAGCAATTTTTTTCTTTTCTAAGAACACCAACAATAGTCTAGGTATAGGGTCTTTAGACTAAGATAAGTGAGTAAATTTTCCAAGACCACAAGCACAAACCATAGAATATTAAAGAGTTCTTAAACCTAACTTTTTTATAGGCATAGTCGAGAACCCCCTCTCAAACAGGGGCTACACACGACGTTACGTGAGACCAGGAAACAGAGATTACCCCTCCGAGGCTTAACCAAAAGTAGTGGAATGATAGTATATTGGGGATTTTTCTTGAGAATCGATTTTTTCCATTTGGTCTCAAAAATTTGTGAATCCCAAATCCGTTCAGGGTCCTATGAATATTTTTTCAGTCCTCTTGTTCTCAATCCTCTTGGGGAATTTCAGACTTGATATCGTGCCCATAGTGTTGGACCCGTTTGTCGACTGTACCTTCACAGAGGCTGAATATGAGTTGGTGACCTTAGTTTCCATAATATTTATGGATCTTACATAAGGTGATGACGAAGGGGAGTCTTCTCTGTACCTGGATAAAATGTTGTTCAAACGCACTCGGGCTCCTTGGAGGGAAACCCACAGATAGACCATCAAGGAGCTTGTGCCAAGGTGGAAGACTGTTAAGAATGTATCCAATATAACTAATCCACCCACTTATCCCCTCCCCTTCTCACATGTTCCCACGATGTTGGATTTCATCACAAACTAGTGCACTCATGGAGAGAATATTTGGTTTGTTTGTTTGATTCCTATATTTTTTAATGTGTGTTGTTTATTTTATTTAGTTGGCTTTAGGACTTTCATTGTCATATCTCAATCCTGGCCAATCAAAACTTGCGTAGGTCTCCGAGGATGCAAGGTTTTCCTCCACCACATTACGAACTTTTTTCTCCCAACTCACTCGAATACCACCTTCAAGAGGATTTCAATGAGGAAAACCACTCTGAAGTCGAAAGTGTTGTTACTCGTTTGTTTGAATGCCCAGAAGGAGATAACTTTCAAAAGAACTTTTACTCCCTGCAAATTCACCCTTTACTAACCCTTTTGGCCCCCTCCTTCTTCAGGTAAACTCTACCAAAGAACCTAAATTAGATATTGATTACCCTCATCTACTACTTGTACCTTGTGAATATGTCGTGAGCATGGAAACCTAGCATATCCATTTATCTGAAGGTTACATCATACCACCACAATTTTCTTATCCATCTGACCCTATGAAAACCCATGAACAACCCCATGATATCCTCCAATGATTAGATACAACCATATACTATTCCTATAAACTCTTTCAATGAGATCAATCACACGCCTCTTCACACATGCCTCATCCCCCCATATCTAGCATCTCTTGTATGTTTCAAACTTCTTTCCCCCATTCCTCCCCCATTTACTCTACACCACAATCGGCTCAGCCAAATTTTTCCACAACCCAAACATCAACGTTGACATCCATATCATATGTTGTCCCCACCATTATACCGCCACCTTCAAGAACACAACCTTCTACACCCCTGACTGGGGGGAAACCTTTCTTTACTCCAGTGTTATTAGGAGGCTATCCCAACCTCTTTGGAAAATAACCTTCAATGGGAGGATTACCTCCCCAAGGAAGTCAACTAATGGGTTTTTTCCAACAAAAATCCATGAGCCAACTTTTCACTGGGGGACAACCCTTGTACCCAGGGAAAACATTCAGCCAACATCTTGTCGGGGGGAAACCCTCGACTTCTAGATCCTTTTTAATGGGTTCATTTCCTACTATCGAGATCCAACATTTAATTGAATGGGGGAAACCACCCATTCGGGGGTGACCCCTAGCCTCAGGGCCATATTCTCTCTAGGGGCACCAATCAACTGGGGGGAAACCCCCAACTACCAGAAAACACCCATCATGGGGCCATATTATTCCCTCTACCACCTACCTACTATATGGCCACCCTTACCCAAGAATATCCAATACCGTATGGAACCAACCTCCAAAACCCTCCAATCCTAAAATTGGTACTCAACTAGGAGGACCCCCTAGAGGACCGCCCTATGGTGGGGGACCTCCTCACAGACCATCTCATGGTGGAGGGGGACCATCCTATGGAGGATGACCACCTAGAGAACAACCTCATGGGGGAGGACCCCCTAGGGGACCACACTATGGAAGCGGGACTCCTGTAGGACCACCTTATGCAGGAGGACCACCCTATGGTGGAGGCCCTCTTGGAGGACCACCTTATGAAGGAGGACCCCCTGGAGGACCACCCTATGGTGGATGCCCTCTTGAAGGACCCCCTAGAGGACCACCCTATGGTGGAGGACCACCTTATGGAGGAGGACCTCCAAAACAACACCCCTATGGAGGAGGACCATACAACCCACCTCCACAGGTCAAAAAACAACTCACGTTCTTGGAAACTTTAGATTTTCCTGATCTTTCACAGTTTTCTAATGATCCCATACAACATTCCCCTTTTTTTTCCCCCATTCCTTCCAAACTCCCATATGATATTCCCAAGTTCGGTGGAAAGCATGGAGAAGATCCAAACAATCACGTGATGACTTTCCACCTATGGTGTTCTTCAAACTCCTAGATAGACGATTCCATCCGATTATGACTTTTCCAGTGAACTCTTATAGGATCTGCAACCAACTGGTATATAGAGTTGTTGTGGAACTCATTTTACGACTTTAATTCCCTTTCTATGGCATTTTTGACAAACTTTTGGTTACCCATCCGCTATAAGACCAGTACTAAGATCTTAATCTATTTATGCCAATCAACCTCCACCCACATTTCAGATCACATTCATGAGTGGAGACGTCGGCATTGATTAATCAAAGACATAATCCTGGATCAACTATTAACTGACTGGTTTACCAAGTCTCTTTTTCCACCTATCTCTAAATATGTCTCCATGGGATGTGTCGTCACCGAGGAACAATCCATCAATCAAGCCCAGTATTTATACTTAGTATACTCTCAATTGGGCACGTTATATGACTTGATTCCTCATGCTCCTTGACCGTCGAACGATCCAACCAAACCTGCAGTCGGACCCCATGCTAATGGTATGATCAATCATGTTTCTACTTATTCATCTGGTCATATGACTGGGAAACAAAACCAATAAAATAAATATACCAATCCTAGCTCATTTGTCCACACCAATATTCCAACAAAGCCCCATGCCCAAACCTCTGAGGTTAATTTGGTGCAGTCAACCACACCCAAAAACACGTAGCAATATGGAGGAAAAAATAATGGTAACAATAATAAGAAAAATAAAAACTATTCTGAGCATTCAAGACCAAGACACAAGAAAACAATGGTGAGGATAAACCTAAATGAAAGGCCAAATATCCCTGCATGATTTGTAAAGAGGATCATTTCACCAAAGATTGTCCTTGTCTCGCTGAAATCCATCAATATATCAAATGCGGCCCATGCTATTCTACACTTGTAGTATTAAAAAATCATTTTTCCCCCAACAACAATGACTGGTTGTGAAAACACAGCCACCCCCACCTGGGGGAAACCCCGAATCCTCATCTGTAAACATCTTGATGGTTAAATCTGTGGCTATATCAACTAGAGCCCAGAATTATGATTCTCTAGAAGATGATTATTTACCCAAGGATCCCCCCGCATCCACCCCACCTAATGGCCCTCTCACACTAGATAATCTAGCTATCGAACCTGCCTTATGCCCTCCAAAGGGGGTACTTCATCATACTATGCATAATCCTAATGCTCGGGCAGCCCAACACTACAGTTTAGTAGAAGATCTTGCCCAAGCCCCTTCCGCCATGTCATCACTTGAAGTATTGTAGTCCTTCCTTGTGTAGCATAAATCTTTATTATTATCCATTGGTAGAATTGACCCTATAGAATCTAATTTTATTTCCTTCGACACAAGTTGCAATGATTCCCTCCTATCACAACAATTATCATTATAAATCACTCTATGATCTCTTAATAAAAATGTCTTCCGTATAGTTCTTGATGAAGGTGCCACAACTTGCATTATGTCCTTGACATGTTGGAAAGCTCTTGGTTCTCCTCAACTTACCACATCATAAACCATTGTAAAATATTTTTATGGTCACTTTTTCAAACCCCATGGAATTATCCCCTCACTACCCATTGAATTCGTGGGAAAAAATGTTTCGGTAGAAGTCGAGTTAATTGATGCCACACTTAACTACAATTTTCTTTTAAGTCACACCTAGTTTTATGTGATTAATTTTGTTGTGTCCAGTGTCTTTTGACTTGTTAAATTCCCCCATCAAGGGAATATTGTTACTATAGACCAACTCGACATTTGTACCCCAGATGTGTGAATAAACCCTAATGAAAATGTCCCTTTCATAGGAGATTATTCTTCAAGATGTGAAAGCATCGAGGTCAGCCTCTACCCCTCATTAATGGGGACTTTTCCCCTCCCTCCACCAAATTTACCTCCAACCATCTCCATTAATATGATTCTCATCGTTGCCGGAACACCCCTCGATTGCAATGACCCATGGGTAATACCTCACTCATCTAATATGGAGTCTTATGGAGAAACTATTCCATTCTAACCAATTGAGATGGAATATTCTTTCATACAATCAATAGGGGAATCTCTTGATTCTCTTTCTAGTCTCCTATTGGATGAGGAAGTAGATTTTTTTTTCTCTCCCTCCTGGGATACCAACATTTCACTGTCCCGTGACTTCCTCAACATTCTCCTTCCTTCAAACGAATCTATTATGGAAGTCATGATTTTAAAAGATAAAACTTGGTAGGATTTCCATCATTGATCCTCTTTCTTTCCCCTTAGAGAGAAGAAAGAAACCCATATACAAACCCTTGCTTCAACTGATATCCAAGATCCATCCCTTTTACCTTCTGAAGGAAATTTGGGAAATATTTCCAAAACCATTTTGATCAACATTTTAGTTAAACCTGGGGTCATGGAAAATATCCATATAGGCACAGATTATTCACTTAAATAAATTGAAGCTTATACTTCCCTATTTAAATAATTCTTGACATATTCGCCTAGTCCTATGAATAAATGCCAGGTATTGACCCACAAATTGTTGTACATTAAATTAAAACTTATCCTAGATCATATCTAGATCGACAATGGCTCCACCCTATTCATTCATAGAAAGATGCATCCATTAAGGCAGAAGTGAAAAAATTATTGAACGCTGGTTTTATTTACCCTGTTCCCCTAACTAAATGAGTGGCCAACATCGTAACCTTTAACAAAGAACTAGGCACCATCCAAGAATGCATTGATTTTACAGACCTCAATAAGGCATGTCCTAAAGACAATTTCCCTACCCCCTTCATCGACTAGATCATCGATGATTGCACCAAATTTGAAGTCTTCTCATTTATAGATGGATTCTCCGGCTTTAATCAAATTGAAATTACTCCAGAGGACCAGCAAAAAACTTCTTTTATCTTCCCATAGGGAAATTTCACATATCGAAAGTTACCTTTTGGGATTAAAAATGTTGGTGAAACATTACAACGGTTCATGTCCTATGCTTTCCATGACATTAAACATATTATGCAGCCTTACCTTGATGATCTCCCTGCTTGATCTCCCAAGAGGTCCAATCATGTAGATCACCTACGCTAAATATTCATATGATGTCGATATTACAACATTCACTTGAACCCACACAAATGATTTTTTGTTGTAGACTCTAGTCGTTTAATTGGTTTTATTGTATCCACGTATGGGATAAGATTTTATCCCCTCAAAGTTGAGGCAATCATGAATTTCCTCCTCCTAACTCTATAATCCAACTTCAAAGTTTACAAGGGAAAGCAAACTTCCTTAGACGCTTCGTTTCCAATTAAGTTGAAATCACCAAAGGTTTCATGTGGTTATTAAAAAAGAGTGTACCTTTTATTTGGGACAGACAAGCCCAATGATATTTTGATTGTTTGAAGCAGGTTCTCACATCTACACCATTACTAAAACCCCCAAAATATAATAAATATTTCACCCTATACCTAGCACCATCATTTGTAATGATCCCAAGCCATTATGCAAGGATCATCACTATTTTGGTGTCTTTTTAAAACTTTTTCTGGTTGTGGTATTTCTGTTGGAAAATATTGAACAAACAATGAATGTGTGTTGATGGTTGTTGTCATTGATGGAAACAGCGGAGATGGCAGGATATGAAGGATAAAACCCCTGGGGGATTCGGATGTAAAAATCTCAGGAGGAACAACATTGAAGAAAACACGCGCAGCAAGAATTTGCAGAGAAGAAGGAAGACAACGATCCAGTGACCATTGGATCCCATTCAAGTTTCCTGAAAGGTCGCCTACCATCTGATTTGCAGAAGTTGCGAGGGAGATAAGTCATCGGAGATTCAGGGATCGGGACTTTGAAATGTCCAGTTCACTCGACAACGAAAACCCCAAAATCGCGATATGTGATTTCGCAATTTGATAACAGCCGTTAAATCAAGCAGAGATTGTGAACATCCACATGTAGACAGGAGGATTCATCGGAGAATCGGGAATCGGAGTTTCACGAGTCTCGTGAACAATGACAACGAAAACCCCGAAATCGCGATATGCTATTTCGCGATGTAATCACAGTCGTAGGATAAGAAGTGATCTGAACCATTGATCCAACTCACGACAGCAGACCACATCAGCAAGGGACACGTGGCACAACCAGGGAATGACAGGTGGCAGGCAGATTCAACACTTCAAGCACATGTAAGTCACGAATCAAAGTGACACGTGGCAGGATCTAACATGTGTCAAACCACGTGTGACGTCAGCAGAGGCATCGGCGATCGGGACTTTGAAATGACAAAGTCACTTGATATCGAAAGTCTCGAAATCCCGAAGGGATCCGGACTGTCCATGTGAGGGACAGGTGTCGAAGATCAAGGCGCCATCGGCATTTTTTTCATCGGGAAATCGGGGATCCCGTTGACAAGAGTTTTGTGCAATTCAGAATCGTGATCCGCGAAACCCGGATGAGTGGGGGCCAGATGTCAGCACAATAGAGAAGGAGGACAGTGGCGTAGTGGAGGCCAGCTGTCAGAGATAAGGATGTGGTCATGGAGTGACGGTCACGTTGACCGAGAGATAAGCTTAGGAGGGCTAGCGTATGAAAGGAGCCATCGGGAATCAGAGAATCGCGAGTCCGGAGGACTTGTGAATTTTGACATCGCAAATGCCGAAATCGCGATGAGTGAAATCCCGATTAGATCTGGACCGTTGGGTCAAGTA
>ML777700.1:301055-337575 GCA_009831015.1 Picea engelmannii | reverse complement strand
TTCCCGTTTGTTCTGGTGCTTAAATTTCTGCTCAATTTTAACAGCATATCGATAAGCAGCACCGAGTGATGAGATGTCCAGAAAATCCATTTCAGTTTGGATGTATCTATGTAGAGCCCCACGGTATTTTAGAACCAAATGTCGCTCGGAGTCTTTGATACCCAGCTTGGTGCGCAAGGTATGGAAGGTATTGGTGAAATCTGAAACTGCTTGGCCCCTCTCTTTCCGCAGTGTGGTCCATCTCATGTACTAGTCCTCATAGTTTCCAACAGGGTAATAATGTTCTTTTACCCCATCCACAAAACAATCCCAAGTGGGATCGACCCCATATATTCCAGACTCCTCTGTGGAACTTTTCTCCCAGTAAGTTTCCCACCAATGTTTGACATCAGGGAGATATTTAAGGAGTGCGAAGGTGATCTTTTCTTTGTCAGAAAAATTGTGAACAGAGAAATAACCTTCTAGCAGAGTTAACCATTTTTCTAGGGCTTCTGCATCTATCTGTCCTTCAAATACAGGAATATCAAAATTAAATTGTACCTTGAAAGGCGAGGTGCCTTCAAAGTGGTCGCTTGATGAAGATGTGCTTGATGCTATCGGTAGCCATTTAAGGATGTGGGCAAAATTCTCCATCATTTCGTCCCTCTATCGCGTGAGAGCTTGCTCAAGCAACAGATTGATAGGATCGTCTGCTCCGTCGATTTTCTTTTCTTCCGCCATTGAGGGTTTCTTGGGTGTGCGAGAGAAATTGTCTTCAAGAGAGACAAGATTGAGACCCAACTTGCTATACTCGGACCTCGTCGGGGACATGCACTGAAAAAACGAACAAGAGCAGCCTGCTCTGATACCACTGATCCAGATTATTTTTAGCACGAAATGAGAGCGGAGATATAATAAAGAAATGCACAAAGATATTGCAGATATTCAATAATATAACAGAAATGTATCATAGATGCAACCATAAACACAGATATACAGTAATACATGATTTCTATTAATCAAAGAAATGTACAGAGACTGCAAAAATACAGAGTGAAAGACTCGCTAGAATGGTGGCATCTTTACTCTGAGAAGAGATGTGACGACTACTCGCATTCGCAAGAAGATGATTACAATGAGGCTCTGAAGGCCTTTTTACAATAAACGAGAATGTCAAAATGTCCTAGACATCCAAAAACCTAACCCTGGGAGATGAACTGCCAAAAGTCATGTGGGCCCCGTTTGGGTAAGTGAGTACATCAACTTTCTGGGGTCGTAACTTTTGCATACGATCTCCGTTTTAGGCATGTGATAGCTCATTGGAAAGGTATCATTATGGAGATTCATTTTGGGGGCTCAATCATGCCTTTGGCTATCATTGAGAACCTTGATCTCGAAAAAACTTCATTTAGGCCCTCAAAATGGCCCCGGAAGTTAAAACCTGCTAAAAATAGTAAATTGCCAAAATTGCCAGAAAATAGTTTTGAGCCAGTCGGAAAAGGTGGGTGGCCACCGATATCCACCTGGATCAAAAGGTGTGCCTATGAGTTTGTTACAACATCCTTGGGATGAGTTAGTTTACATAATTCAAAAAAATTTCACTTGTGAAGGGAGATTCAGTATAGTGTATCTATACCACATCAAGATACTCTAGCATCTCAAAGGAGAGAAAATAATCAACATACCTTATTAATTTCTTAAAATTATTTCCAATATGTCAATGCCTGTACAAAAGAAAACTAGAGATGAAGACATAATATTATATGATTATGGTTTGATTAAGATGTTGATTGTACATCAGCTGCAAGAACATAAGATTACATGGGAACAATTCTTATTAAGAAATAGGTTCATTGAATAAAAAGGAATTGATACAAGGCATGATGAAATTGAGGTATATGAAATACCTAATTTAGAAGAAAAAACAACTTTTGTCTCAGGAAAGGAAATAATAGAAGTAGCCATAGGAACACGAACGATGACTCGTGCAATGAAGAGAAAAGAAGAAGAATAGATAGAAAAAGACAATCCATTTGCATCATTCACAAGAAGATCAATAAAAAGAGTCATTGTACAAGAAGAAACAAAAATTGACAAAGCTCAACAGATAGAGTATGACCACATAGAGACCTTGGAAATTCAAGAAAAAGAAAAAAAAATGAAGGAAATGAAAAGTGTTGAAGAAAAAAAAATTGTTGAACAATCGTTTGAACAAACAGTTCAACAAGAAAATTCCACTTCACCTATGGGAATATGGAAGAGGCAGTGAAAATAATTTCAAAAGAGACATTGGAAAAGGAACTTGTAGAATATTCATCCAATCATGAGAAGAAAATCAAAGAATTAAAGGAGCAGATAGAAGAAATGGAAGTAATGGAAAGACACCTCAAAACTGAGAATGAGAAGTAAAAAATTCAAAACAAAAAACTCAAAAGAAAGAATTAAAATCTCAAGAAAAAGAACAAGAAATTGAAAACACGGAATATTTTGATCTCCAAACCGGGTTACAGGTGGTTACAAGAGAAGAAAACATGGAAAACAAAATATGAAAAAGAGAAGGTCAAGGAAATGATTCAGAAACAGGTCAAGAATGAAGTAAAGGATAATCTGGATTTGTTACTACAGGTAGTATAGGCAGCAAACAATCTTTGATCCATGAGGACATGCATAATCATCAGTTTGGGGGAATGTTGAGTGACAATTTTGACCAATATTTGACCATCTCTTTTATCATATTTTTTCCGTTTTTACTCATTTTCATACCTCATATTCTCCATATTTCACTTCCTTTTTAACCCACCCAGGGAAAAGTAAGTTATATTTACTATCTCTTTTAATTTTGAGAATTTGATCAAAAATTAAGTTTTAAAATTAATTTCTTATCAGATTTGAATTCCGCGTAATAGCTCAGTTGTTAGCATATGTATAAGAAAACTAGGTGAGAAAAAAGAACTTATTCAAGATCCTTGATGTCTAAGTATGGACGTGTTCCTATCATCTCTTCTAGAATATCTCCAGATGTATGCGGTCAAAGTTGGTCAAACCTCACTAGTTTAACAAAAAATCCCCTTTTTTTTAAGCTAGAAATCAGGGAATTTTTGGAATTCGTGGGATTTCTTCATATTTTGTGGATCTAGGGGTTGGAGCTCGACCTCATTAGCTTATTTAATGGATCTTAGTTGGTTTTTAGATATTTTACAGTGTTTTTCTACAAACTTGACTTATAAATAAGCAAAGTTATGAAGGAAAAAGGGACCTCTACTATTGTATACACTATTTGGATTAATACAAATCAGATTTGAGAGTTGTTGATTCAAGATTTTTTTTGATGTTGTGAATCCGTTAATTTTTGCATTAAATTTATTTTAGCTGGATTTAATTTAAGTGTGCAAGAAAATCTATGGAGGGCCCCCATTGCCAAGCCTATACACTCTACTTTTGGCATTCATAGATGTAACATTGGTATGCCTTTATGTTTGTTTTCTTAATCATTGTTGTATCTCATTTTAAAGATTTAAATATATTTATATGATTTATTTAGAAATACTTGACTGTTGATAAGGTCTTGTGGAACATTTCAAAGGGCCTCCTGTAAGAGAGCTTAGTGTTTTCTTTCCTACAACAACTAAGTCTTGTTAAGTGTGTTTATTTCAAGCAAGTGTGTTTATTTTCAATGCAAGTGTGTTTAAATCTCATGCAATTTTGATTAATTTGATAGATTAATATAAAACTAGTTTAGATATAAATTCCATATGTATTGGTGTGCTTCAAAGTTCTACGAACTCCGAATCACTATTAAAATAGAAGTTATAATTTACATCCATAAATTAGACACACAATAGTAACGAAGAAAACAAAGTCATATTGAAGGAGTATCACTTCTACATAAGTGATGATTGGTGCCATGACTTAGCCTATGTAAAACATTGATTTCACTTGTTTTACAATCACCTTAAGAAGAAGAACATATAGATGGATCAACATTGGACTTGGTCAGATGGTTGCGCAGGCCAGCTAAAAAATTCTCGTGTATTTCAATGGTTGTGTATGTTGCACAAAAAACTCAAGGTACCACACATTTGGAACTATTTGAAGTCTAGTTATGAGAAAGAGGAGCATGATGGAGCATGAACATGAATAAAAAGAGTGTTACACAGGCAATAAATGAACTTCACAACTACTTCCCTGATTCGAGATGTGAAATCCCTTGTTGAATGGTGTTCTTTAGTAATGGCAGAGGGAACAAGAACCCATGAAGACCAATCAAATAGGAAAGGACATGTACATAGATATTTTTCAGAGGTGGTCAATGTAGATCAATCACAGTGGTATGAATGAAAAAAAATCCAGTGCACTTGTGGATTCCATTCAGTTTGAACATCAAACCATGAAATAGTTGAAATATGGAGGAGAAAACTATCTTGCTTATGTGGTCCATGTAGTAATAATGAATGGGATGATTGTGAATCGACAGACTGGGTTGATATATTGGATCGTGTATCACTCCCCAATATTCAATGTATAACTATGGAATTATCCCAGTTGGAGGACGACCAATCAAATATTTCATCATATTATGATCATGTCTTAGATCTCGTGCTTCCAGGTTCGATAAAACCTTCTATTAAATTTTAAATAACTATCATCGATGTTTTATGCTTCGGTCATCTATTGGACTCACATGTTGGCACTCCATTTTTTACAGGGCACATATATGCAGTGGTTTCACCAAGAGGTAATGAATGGGGCACTGATTATTGGTTGGCATGTTTCTTAGAGGGAAAGGAGACCCTCATGTGATCAGTAACAGACTATGAAGGCATTGAAGTTTTTTATTGGGTCGATGTGTATTAAAGGATAATATTTGACACAGGATGAAAGGTGGTTATGTATCTCAAGAATATAGGTGGTTATGTATTTCAAGAATATAGACTAGGTGAAGTTGTATACCACTTTGCGAACTCGATTGTTGGTACAAACCTCCAACTACAAACAATTCCAAGTAAGAACTCATCAAAGGTACGATACTTATTGCCTTACTCTGATCATGAGAAATTAATGTAGACCATCAATATTAGAAGTGATCCCGATGGTCTACTTGAATGACCATAGTTATGTAAAAGGAATAATTGAACAAATATTTCAAATTTATGAATGATTTAAATTTTGGCTTCATGCTATGGTTGCTATAGTATTCTTATATGTTGTGGCTATTTTTTGTTATCGGGGAACTATGTTTATGCCATGCCTTGCCTTTCCTTGTCCAGCCATGTATTTCCTTTCCATGCCATGTCTTTCCTTCACATGACTTTCCTTTCCTTTCCATGTCTTTCCTTGCATGTCATGCCATGCCTTGCCTTGCCATGCCATGTAATGCCATGTCATGCCATGCCTTTCCTCTCCATGCCATGCCTTGCTTTTCCATTCTCTGCAATGAATTTACATTACATGCCTTTCCTTTCCATGCCAAGTATTGTATTTCCTTGCCTTACCTTGCCATGCAATTCCATGTCATGCCATGCCTTTCCTCTCCATTCCATGCCTTTCTTTTCCATTATTTGTCATGCCTTTACATTCCATGCCTTGACTTTCCATGCCAAGCATTTCATTTCCTTTCCTTTCCATGCCATTCCATGCCTTGATTGTATTCCCATGCCTTTCCATGCCTTTCCATTCCTTTCCATGCCATTCCATGTCATGTCATGTCATGCCATGCCTTGTCATGCTATTCCTTGAATTGTCTTGCCTTACCAAGCCATGCCTCTCCCTTCCATACCTTGTCATGCCTTGCCTTGCCATGTCTTGTCTTTCGATTCCATGCCATTCCTTTCCTTTCTATGCCATATGTTTCCTTTCCATGTAGCTTCCCATTTTAACCTTTACTACAATAAATATATATCTTTCCATAACATTATGCAAGGAAAAATTCAAATCAAAATATGGATTGCAATGAAACAACCATCACAAAAAAATAAACATTACTTATCCCAAGAAATAAAAAAACATTTTTTCTAGGAACATATGACTTAAATTTATATCAAAATTTTCCTTTCCATCCAATGAAGTGTTATTTCCATGCCATGGCATGTTTTTCCTTGCCATGCCTTGCCTTGAATTTCCTTTCCATGCCATGCCTTGCCTTGCCTTTCCATGCCTTGCCTTGCTATGCCATGCACTGCATTTCCTTTCCTTTCCATGTCATTCCACACCTTGTCATGTCATTTTTTTCCTTGTGTTGAATAGGTATTTGGTTAAGTTTTGGGATCTTTTCCAGGCTAATTCAAAGAATAAAAGGAAGTTAGAAGATGGACCAGAGTGCATGACGGGAGTGAAATTTAAGGAGTCAAAGTGCACGACGGAAGGATGTGTGATGGACCAGTGTGAAAAAGGCATAAAATGGCTATAGACCATTAGGATTTGGGGGACATTTTGTCCACTTTGTAATGGGCTTAGCCCTATTTTTATGTATAAATATGTAAAGGTTTTTTTAGTAGAGGGTTTCGACATATGAGAAGTTCTTAATTCTTGTTGGGTAAGTTAAGTCAAGTGAAGGAAGAAGTTTGAGGTATGACTGAGCAGTGAAGCTCACACTGCAGCAGAACGGCTAGGTAGGTTTGGGTAATGTTACTGTTACATATTTTATAGCATAGTGCACAACTATAAGAGAATTATCAATGACTAATAAAAGAATCCAGTTGTTGTGGACGTAGCCCAAGTTGGGTGAACCATGTTAAACCTGTGTCTTGTGATGTGTTGTCTTTGCATTTTATGATGTTTAATGTTATGGTGAAATGATGATATATGTTGAATGTATTGTTCATATATGATGTTATAATTTTTCACATTGAAGTATCTAGTAACTGAATAAATGTTAAGCGGGAGAATGTCACACATAGAATATGTTGAATGTTAAGTACTTCTAAGTAATGGGAACTATGCACATGGATAATTGGTATCAAGAACATGAAGAATTACTCACTTCCCCTCATCACTATGGAACCCTAGCTCCTGCATCCCCTCTAGATGCCTCGGGTGAGACTTCACTTGCTCTGCAGGTGATGCTGAAAGGGTGGTGTCTAAGGGTTTTTTTGGTATATAGATTATTAAACCCGAGTCTTCCCACTGGGAGAAAACAAATGGTTTTGTTGCCAGGACCAGGTACTATAATTGAGGGGAAGTATTTGGAGGTCAAATAAGGAAGAGAGCATCGAATGGATAGAAAGGAAGCAACGATAATTTTGTAGAGAACATAATAGGAACCCATGGCTCAATGATGAACAAAGGTTGTAAAGGTATGTATTCACATATCTTCATGAAATATTCTTTGGTGAATTTTCAATAATTTTTATTGAATGGTTAGAAAGGATAGTGGAGAATGTTGAGAGATATAGAGATGAAGCTCTGAGAAATTGATATCTTGAATTGATCAGACAACTCAATATAGTACGTAATAAGGTTTCTCACGTGGTTGATTTTTGGTTGAATAGTATACTAGGGTGTTATATTACATAGCTTGTAGTAGATTGTACCTGTTAGCACATAGGATGTATAGGGGTCAAAATATTTCAAAATTTTTAAATTTGTTAGCTTAGTCATTGAAGGAGACCATTGGTATTTGACAGTCATATGGTCATTCCTTCTTGTATGAGTCATTCATTTAAGCTTCTAGGTTTGAGTCATAGGGTCAGGTTATTAAAGGTGTTTGAGTCATGTCTTATGTCAATAAATCATGTTTTTTACCTTACCTTGGGTCTAAAGGTTGATCAAAATACGTTTGCAAAGTATTGGTGTCATGATGGTGGTTGTTATCATTAGAAAAGAGGGAAATAATTGGTCATATCTAGCTTGTTTAAATATCATCGTCAAGTTTTATTACTCAAACGAGTATGCAAAGGTATTTAAATATTTACCAAACCACCTAAAGTGCCTTGTCAACTATAAAATCATTTGTGCTACAAAAGTTCCTAAAAGTTCGCATCATTTCAAAATAGCGCATGTGCCAAACCTTTTTATGATTATCATTTTGCAAAAGTCTTTAATGAAGAACTCTAGTTTTCAGTGCCATCACATCATCAAGTAGCTCTAAAGGGTCATCTTCCAAGGGAGGATTTATCATTTTGTATCTTCATTTCCTTTTGTAAATAAGGTGCTACAGACTGGTTCATCTCACTGTGAATCGTAAATGGCACTACAGACTGGTAGATTTGTTGCTAACTAGTGCTACAGACTATTTTGCTACAAACTCTCTAAAGAGGTTGATGGTGGAGGTTGTAAGGGATGATAGGCTTGGCTCTTTGCAGCAGGGAGTGGGATTTTGATGTCAAGTACTCATTTCATTTTTATTCCTATTACCTAAATTCTTATTTTCAAAATGCTACTCCCTGCAAACCCTACTCACTGAAAACCCTAATTGCTACAAATTGCGCTACGAATTCTCTTTTTTACACATTTTCTAAAACCTTGATTTCACTTAGTTTTTAAATACATCATCTCACTCAGCATCATATTCCTCTCCTTACCTGTGAAATTGAAAATATTTCTGATGAAATCCCTATACGAAAAATTTGTTGCTGCAAATTGTCAATTCGCTACAAATTGAGAAATTGCACTGCAAACCCTTTGTTTTACATAGTCGCTAGGAAATTTGTTTGTTGGATTTTTATTTAAGTTTTATGTTGTTAACTTTACCTCCATTTCTCATATTCAGTCTCTTTCATTTTCTATATTGTTTCTTTAAGCACAAATCCTTTTTCCAGCAAACCCTTATTCTTACAAATTAAGCAGTAAAGCATAATTTTATCAAGTTTTCATTACATTATCTGGTAGAAAATGTTATCAGAAGAAGGAGTGTATAGACTAAGGTGTCATGGAAAATCAACAAGGTAAGAAGATTCATAAATGAGGATAAATTGTAAGGGATGAAACCCATGACCCGTAGTTAATAAACTCAGACCCATTTTTCAGAGAGGAATTTCAGAGAGTGGGATGCTTGGTTTTTTCTGAGAAGATGCAAAGAGGACATCCTCAGGTTGTCAAGCAGTTTGCAATGAATTTAAATGGGAAAAATAATATAGTTGGTACACTGGAGTTTGAGGTTTCAGAGAAGTCCATTTCTACAACCAGAGAGATACCAGCTCGTGGAGAAAGTTGGTTTAAGGCCATGACCCTGAATTCTGCATTTTCTAAGGAATTCTTAAAACTTGAATATCAAGAAGATAACCTATCGAAGGGAGTGCCAAGAAATCTTATGTTGGAGTACTTTGATAAAATTCTCAGAGTCATTCAAATGTATTTTACTTGTGAAGGTGGGTTTAATATGGTCTATCAGTACCATATTAGACTATTAATGCACTTTCTTAGAAAAGATCCCTTGAATCTACCCTTCTATCTATTCAGAAGCCTTGGAAAGATAACAAATAGAGTTCAGTCCAAGTCTAACCAGGTGGATACTAGTTTCTTTCATTCTGGTATAATCAAATGCTAGTGTTGGAAGATTTGAAGAAGACCAATATTGATTGGGATGATTTCTTAGATGCATTAGGCTTTCATCCAGATGTTGTTCATACACCAAAATCAAAGAGACAGACACCTATTTCTACTGAAAAAACTGTGCATTCAGAGTCCACTAAAAAGATGAAGATGACTAAAAAGGATAAGTCCTCTCAATCTACTAA
Organism: Picea engelmannii; assembly: GCA_009831015.1. Taxonomy (NCBI): domain Eukaryota; kingdom Viridiplantae; phylum Streptophyta; class Pinopsida; order Pinales; family Pinaceae; genus Picea; species Picea engelmannii. Next base: position 327,922 of record ML777700.1, on the reverse strand, counting down.
TAATATAGTCGAAGGTCCTTCACAACCTATTAAGGAAGAAAATTCTCTTGTGGTAGATCCTTCACCTATGGAGGCATCCTCTAGCAAAGAAAGGAGTTTAAAGGGAAATAAACTTGTAGTCTCTCCACTTGTTGCTCCAGAAGTTCTAAAGCCTAGAAGACCACTCACAAGATCATCAGCAAAGAGGCATGTCTCTATGGAGGAGGTTGCATCCATAGCACCAGCTCAACAAATAATCAAAACCAATTCTCGTAAAAATCCAATAGAAATCATTTAGATCAAGTATCCTTATGTTGAGAGGGATCTCACTTTCAAAAGGATTAGGAGAAATCTGAAAGATGTAAGGGCTCAGAATGAACAGTTGAAAGAGGAAAAGTTGCATGCCAAGATTCAACTAAAGAAGACTATAGAGATGGGTGAATAAATTGTTAAAAAGGAAAAGCACTGTATTAAAAGATCCATATCTCTGCATAGTAAAATGAAGAATGTGTATAGGATGAATAGAGCTCATTAAGATGAAAACATGAAGTTTAAGGAGGAAGTGCAGCAGCTGAAGGAACAAATTGAAAACTAGAACTTGGGCATGTTGTGTCGGGAATCCACTAGGAGAAGAAGATGAAATATCATCTCTACATCAAAATTATCAGTTTTGATATGGATTTTATATATGCATGCTTACAAACCTAAGGAGAATTTTTACATTGTGTTGCTATTATTATGCTCATATTATATTTTTGCAAGTTATTTTTGTGATTTAGAGGTTATAGCAGTCACCATCAAAGGTTTGAAGGATTTTTGCACAGTTTTGACATCAGATGACATGTTTCGAGATTAAAATGGCACCTATAGGAAAGTTCGCAATGTATGTTGTTGAAGTCACTATGAACTGCTAAAACCAAAATAGTTTGTTGTGTATGTGTTGCGAACGTGACAGTTACTTGGATTTCAATATGTAGGAGGGCTGCCAGCTTTCATATAAGTTTAGAGTTTCTCCTCAAGCATCCATTAGGAATCAAGGGACACTTGTTCCTGAAATTTAGCTTCATTTAATCTCCATGCGATGAGATGGATGCATTTGTATTTAATACTGCCAACAACTTCCTAGAATATAGAATTTTGTTATATTTTTTGTTGATTCTTATTTACATGCCTCTCTAAGGTGAAGAATCCTATATAGGATCTAGGTGGTGATTTCTAGGAATATTTTGAATGTAATTTGGTATTTAAAGTGTAATGTAACTCCATTAGAGGTTTATAATTTTAATAGATTGAAACTCATATCTTTATTCTCAGTTGTAACAGAGTTTTCTAGACTGTATCTAATTAGACTTAAGAATCTTGAATAGTTGAATGATTAGTTGATTCTCTTAATTTCATATATGTGTTTCAATCTTACATTGATGCTAGCTATTGATGAAGGATTCATCTTACTACATGTTCCTTAATGCAATTAATGATTTATTGTTTGTTACTGGTGCAAGTGTTATCGAAGTACTCTCTTTTTTATTAGGAGGTTCCTAGTTGATGAGATTTCTACTACATTTGTTTTAGAATTGTCTGATGTAACCTGATGCATGTATTTCACATTTTCTACTAAGTCTTCCATATTTCCATTTGATATTCTAAATTTTGGTCTAAGACTATTCAATCCTTGCTTGCTGGTGTATATTTTTTGGAAGCTTTGTGTTTATGTTTTAGACTAAGTTTCTCACCCATTCGCTACACATTGAACTAAACTCTTATCTTTTATAACTATACAATTTTTATGATGGGTATTAGGCTCACACTATATCAATCTAGGTGATATTTCTAGTACTAACATTTTTTGCACCATTTTTGGGGAAGCGAAATTAAAGATCGTTCCCTGGGTTGTACGACAAGGATACTACTGGTTTTGTTGGTGTACATAAACCAGTAAACAAACAAACTTCATAGTGAACCTAGCAACTCCAAATATTAGTTGTGGATACCAAGAGAAGGCATACGAGGGATAACTCATAGTTTCCTCTGGTTGCACCTGAACCTGACCCAAAAAAAATCATTAAGAAGAGAAAATCTTTGCAAGGAACCTCCTCTTCCAAATCTTCAGGTATTTTTGGAGACCTACCTGACTCTATTTTTCATACACCAGTTGTTGTTTTAGATATTTCTCATTTACTTGTAGATGAAACTCCTGTAAAGTGTGAATTAGAAGGTTTTTTTGTTGAATAGACACCTTTTTCTCCTCACTTGAAAGAAGAAAATTTAGAAGGATTTGATTTTCTTGCATCTCTTGAAGATGTTAAGTGGTTTAGAATTGAAATTTTGGAAGATTTTCCTTTCTTAGGTTCTCCAACTCATCATTTATTTAAGTCTTCTGAAACTAAAGGAGAAGGAACCTCACTTTCTATTAAAATCCCATCATATATACCTAAGTCTTATCCAGCTTCTATTAAGTCTAAATTTTCTTCACCCCATACTCCTCCTTTTTCAAACCCTCCTATTATACAGACCTCATTATCAACTGAAAAATCACATGTTACTTCTCCCAAGAGTCAGAGTCCTCCTTTTCCAAATCCAATGGCAGGAGTTAATCTTCCTCAGAACATAATGGATGTCATGATTGTGGTTGTTAGGTATGTAGCATTAGTTCTTCATCAACCCATGAATGCTCTCTAAGTAGGAGATTACCTTAAGTACATTCCTAAATTTACTTGAGAATAAGACATTACTACAGAAGAACATCTTGTTTCCTTTTACAGTTATGCAGATAACCTTAACATTGAAAATGAATATGTCTGGATGAGGGTATTTTTGCAAAGTATAGATGGGGAAGCCCAGAAGTGGTTTATAATTTTAGCCCCTCATTCAATAGATGGAATTGAGGCCCTGGATAATTCCTTCTTAAGGAACTCAGTGACAAAAAATATTTCTTGCATTACATTACATAATTTGGGGATCTCAAAAGGAAAGAGGGAGGATCTGTGTCAGATTTATCAAAAAGATTCAACAAAATGTACAATAAGATTCCTACTAATATTAATTCCACTGAGACCTTTATTAAAATAACTTATGGAAGTGATTTTGACCCAAATTTTTTTCTATTTTTTAGAGAAAGAAGATCTGCAACATTGGCTCATATACAAGATGTTTCCCTAGAGGTTGAATCAAATATACTAAAAACAAATAAGTTGAGGGGCATATCTTATATGGAAAGGAGAAAACATAAAACAAAATCTTATTCTTCATATGCTTCATGTATTGATCTAAAGGTTGATGAGTTGACCAAGTTGGTTAAGTCATTATCTACAGATATGGAAAGGTTAAATCTTGAAGGGATACAAGCCAATAGAAATCCTCAAGATTTTGGAAACAAAAACCAGTTTAGAAGGCCAAATAATCCACCTCAAGTTTTGCAGAGAGACCGTAGGAACAATGAAGATCAAAGAGTTCAAGCCCCTTTTTCAGAATAATCTATTTGATGAAGAAAATGAAGCAAAATAGGTGGAAGGAGTAGAACCATAAATCGATTGTGTTAAATATAAACATGCCTCACCTCATCTTACTCAAAGTGAGTATGAGGAATACTTCATGTGTAATAAGATAGATGAATTGGACCAAGAAGGTCAGGTTTACCAAACTGAAGGTTAGAAAAAGTATAACTTGAGATCAAAACAAAATGATGAAAATAAAACTACATCCCCTCAGTCCAAAAAGACAGAGGTTTATGGAAAAGCATCATATGCTAAAGAAACAGAAGGAGAAAACAAACTAGTGATAAAAGATCTTGCACAAGAGGTGAAAGATGCTGAAAAATCCTTGTCTAATTTCAACTTTGAGCATGACATTCAAAAAATTAAAATGCTTGTTCCCTTGCTTGAGCTAGTAAAAAATGAAGGTTTCAAAAAATCATTTTTGAAGGTTATGTCACCCACTTCTCATCCAGCTCCTTCATATTCTATCAATTTACAAGATGAAAATCCTGCAGTAATACCAGGGCCCATGGTGGAAGGTAGAGATGACTCTTCTCCTCCATTTTACACTTCTTTGAATGTGCATGACAAGATCTTTCACAATTTTCTTATTGATTCTGGTGCATCCCATAATCCGAAGCCTAATTCTGTCATGGATGAACTAGTCTTGTACATAAATAAAAATTATCATGACCTGTACTCTTTTGACTAACGGAAAGTAAAATGTCTTGGGGTTATTAAAGATCTGGTTGTCACACTGATCCAAATATTATGAGAAGAACAAAATGAATACAGATTATCAAAAAAAAATTAATATAGAATAACATAGATATAGTAAAATTGGTTTCTATTCAATAAGGAAATAAGCTAAAAATGTAAAATGCAGCGGAAAACAAGCTTGCTAGAATGGTGGTGGCTTATCTCTTAGAAGAGATGTGACAGTTGCGCTCATTCGTAAGAAGATGATTACAATGAGGCTCGAAAGGCCTTTTTTGTAATAAGCATGAATTCCAAAACCCTAAACATCCAAAACCCTAACCCTAGGAGATGAAGCTCCAAAAGTGATGTGGGCCCTGTTGGGGTAAGCTAGTACATCAACTTCCCGGGGTAGTCAATTTTGAATACGGTCTACGTTTTAGGCACATGATAGCCCATTGGAAAGGTCTATATGAGGACTACACATGTTGTCATCAGACTCTGACTTTGTCTACTAATTAACAATTGTGAGCCCTGAAAACGTTGTTTAGGGCCTCAAAATGGCCCCGGAAGTCCGGGACCCAAAAACTAGGAAAAAACAACCAAAATGAACCAGTTGGAATAGGTGGGAGGCCATAGACAACCATATGGATCAATCCTCAACCCTTAGGAAGAAATGGTCTCCATTTCGTTGAGTTTCCCCATCAGATGAGGAAATTTCTATTGAATTTGGCCTTGGGTGAGACACTTGCCTTGATGCAGGAGTTTCCCTGCTTTCACAACTCGATGAAGATGGATCCTTTGATGTTGATTTCCCTTGACCTGTGTGTCCAAAATATGATCATTGGATGCATGTTTCATGTAGTCATGGTTGAGCTCTGTGCATGTAAACTTCTCTACTATCTATGAGGTGTCCAAAAATGGTCAGAAATGTGGCCGAAGGACAGCCACGTTGAATATTGGGTGTAGGCCAAGGAAAGGAGGAATCTTGAGCTCAAAAGCATTGTCACCCACAACCTTGGTGATGGTGTACGACCCATAATGGAGTGGGTGAAGCTTCTTATGGGGCCTTGTAAGGCGTTATTTCTACAAGTGCAACCAAACTTTGTCTCCCACCTTAAACTTATGTGGCACTCGGTGTTGATCATGGCATTGTTTGTACTTGGCATTGAAATTTTGTAAAATATCCTGCAACTATTGGTGGATGTGTTGGATATGCTCAATAAACTAGGTGGCTTTGTCAACTTCAGGTGCAGTAGGGGACGAGTCGGTCGAGGTGGCCGCCATGGGTAGTGCAACATCCATGGGGCCCAATTGTTGGAATCCCAAACCCACCTGAAAGGGGTTGTGGCTAGTTGAGCTATGTATGGATCGATTGTAGCTATTATGGACATAGGGAAGAATCTCATACCATTTGCGGGGTTCCTTGGAATTGTACATCCGTGAGATATGCACGATCATCTGATTGACGACCTCAGTTTGGCCATTTGTCTAGGGGTGGAAAGCAGTGGATTTGGTGAGCTTGGTGTCTAGTAGTGGCCAAAGGCTCGACCAGAATGTGTTGAGGAACCAACTGTCCCGATCTGAGACAATGGTTTGTGGGCTTCCAAAATGTACCCATAATCGTTCAAATAAGATCTTGGCAGTGGCCTCTACTATGATTCTCTTCTTACAGACGACCATAATTTCCATCTTGGAAAAGTGATCAACAACCACCAAAACACAGTCATTTCCCCTTTTGGTGGATGGAAGGCCTGACATGTAGTCCATTGAGATGGATTCCCATGGCCTATCAGGAGTAGGAAGAGGGGTGTACAGGCCCTGTTTCTTAGTGGTCGGTTTGGAAATAGCACAGGAAGTGTAGGATTTGATATACGTGTTGACATCCTGTCGACGTTTCTTCCAGTATAAATGTTTCTACAACACTGCCACTATCTTTTTGATGCCAAAGTTTCCTGCCACCCGACTCTAGTGAGCTTCCCAAATCAACTTCACTCGCTTTCTTGATGGAATCCATAGATGCCCGAGACGGCACAACAACCCATCTTGAAGATGGAAATTAGTGACAATTGAGCTTGCGACCAACATTTGGTAGATGATGGTGAAATTAGGGTCTATCTCATATAGGTGGGACCATTTGGAGGTCTCGTGGCTGCAAGAGTCTAGCACCACGGTGAGTTCCGTGACTGGAGGTCGGTTGCAGAAATCAACAACTTGGTTGGTACTTCTTTTTTTATACTTGATGCTGAGTTGGAACTATTGCAGGTATGTGGACCACTTCTGATGGCGATCATTCTACAATTTTCCTTGTGTCTACATGAATTGCAATGGCTTATGATCAGTGTGGATGAATGTCTCCTTCCCAGGAATGTAATGTCTCCACTAGTGGAAGGCTTGCATAATGGAGTACATTTCCTTGTCTTAATTAGGGTACTTATGAACAACATTTTATAGTGTCTCACTATGATATTCCATGGGGTGGTTGTGTTGAGTGAGAACGGTTCCCACAGTATAGTCTAAAGAATATGTCTCTATCTCAAAGGGTTATTGCAAGTTTGGTAATGAAATTACAAGGGATGAGCACAAGCGCTACTTCAAATCATCAAAAGATTATTGTTGGGACAAGCCCCACACAAATATTTCCTTACCACCACCCTTGGTTACTTGGTTGAGGGCCCATGCGATATGAGAGAATCCCAACACGAACCTGCGATAGAAATTGGCAAGGCCCAAGAAGCTTCGAAGCTCAGTGAGTGTGGTTGGGGTTGTCCAGTCACATATGACTTGGATCTTGGTTGGATCCACATGCACACCATGTTGATCAATGGTGTATCCTAGGTAATGGACCCTGTCCATGCCGAAGGATCATTTTTCCAAGTTGGCATATAGCTTGTGTTGTCGCAGGGTGTGTATAAATTGATGAATATGCTGCAAGTGTTCTGCCCAAGTCTTGTTGTATATGAGGATGTCGTACAGATACACCACTACAAAATTATTGGTGAAAGGTCGCAGGATATCGTCCAACATCATCATGAAAGTTGTTGGAAAATTTTTCAAACCAAAGGGCATGACCATCCATTTGAAAATACATTCTTTTGACTTGAAGGAGGTCTTCCATACATCGGTCTATTCTATTGGTACCTAGTGGTAGCCAGAATTAAAATCAATCTTACTAAAGTATTTTTCCCCCGTGAGTTGATCAAGGAGATCATCGATTCGGGGAATCAGGTACTAGTTCTAGACTATGATTTTATTTAGGTCTTGGTAATCAATGGAGAGTCTCCAAGTCCTGTATTTATTCTGCACCAGCACGATTGCGATCCCACAAGGAGATGAATTGGGATGGATGTGCCCCTTGTGGAGTCGTTCTTGGATCTACCTCTTGATATCCTCATTTTCTAGTAGATATTGGCAATAGACTAGCCCATTGGGTAGCAGTGCGTTAGGGGTCAGATCGATGGGATGCTTGACCTGGAAGTGTAGAGGTAGCCCGATAGGTGAGGAGAAGATATCTGAGTACTCTTCCATGACCTTATAAACTTGCTTCTATTGTGTGGAGATATTGGTCCTGGAGGCCCTGGATGTGGCTGTGATCTTTCTCTCGCTCTAAGAGTGAATCAAAAAGAAGAAAAATTTATTGGTCTGAGAGATGACCTTCCTGCATTGCTTGGTAGAGATCAAGGAAATAGCACTGGGTGGGACTGCCTCAGGTATCCTGTAGAATTTCTTGTTCAAAGTAACAATAACACTACGAGGCCTAGACTCATATACATTATGACATTTTCATAAATAATTTTGGCCCAAAATAACATTACAAACTTCGAGAAGAGAAAAATCACACAATACCTTGTCTTTGAAGGGCTTGATGTCATACGACAGTCAGCATTGTTGGATGATGCAAAGATCTCCTCCTTGGCGGAGCCATCCAATGGTGTATGGTTGAGGGTGTGGCATTGTCATTAGGGATAGCCACTTGATGACCTCTGATAATATGAGGTTCTTCTGGCTACCACTATCAATGATGAAGTGTAGCAGAGTGCCTTTTACCCACATCTATACTGAATTAAAAAGGCGCTCGACTTCTTCTCGCTCGTCTAGTGCACCAGGCTGGAGCTTGGTGGTAGAAACGGTGGCACTGGGTTCCACATCAATGATCTACCTCCCCCTTTCTGGTTCTTACTCAGAGTTGGAATCCACATCTGATTTAGAGGCTTTCACTTCAACCACCAACAACTTCTTTGAGTGATAATCAACAATGTTATTCCAAGGGCTCTTATGGAAGTTGCACCACTTCTTGGTATCTTTCTTTGTCTTTATGGTGTCCTTATTTTCTTGAGGATTGGATTGGTTTTCTTGATGATGTCCATAGTTTATCTTTCCTTTGTTTTTCAGGTTGGGGCCGCCCTTTCTTGGTTTTTTCTGCGAGGGGTTCCCAGGCCCAAATTGCCGCATCTTTTACCTAAGCTTCTACTCGATTTTAAAGGCATATCGATAGTCCATGCCCAAGGAAGAGATGTCCAAAAATTCCATTTTGATCTGGATGTATCTATGCAGAGAACTACAATACTTGAGCACCAGATGTCTCTCAAAATTTTTGATACCCATCTTGGTGCGCAAGGTATGGAAGATATTTCTGAACTTTGGCACTGCTTGGTCTCTTTCCTACCGAAGTGTGGTCCATTTGGTATACAAGTCATCATAACTTCTGACAAAGTAGTATTGTTCCTTAATAGAATCCCTGAAGGATTACCAAGTGACCCCAACTGTAAATAATGAGGGTTCCTCTATTTTCATTTTTTCACAGAACATTTCCCACAAATCTTTGACATGGGGAACAGCTTTGAGGAGCGCAAAAGTAATATTTTCTTTATTTGAAAAGTTATGGATAGAAAAATAACCTTCTAGTAGATTCAACCATTTATCTACAACATCTGCCTCTATCTGAACTTAAAATATAGGAATATCAAATGTGATTTGTACCTTGAAGGGGGCAGCACCTCCGCTCGAGGAAGATGTGTCACCTGTCGATAGTCTCCAAAGTATTTGTGCAAAACTATCCATCATCTCATTCCTATGTTGTGTGAGGGCTTACTCAAGAAAAATTTGAAAGCTTATCCTATCATGTCGTCTTTATTTTCTCCTGCAATGAGAGGTCGCTTGGGCGTGAGAGAGATTTTTTCCTCAAGAGAAACAAGCTCGAGATCCAATTCTTTGTACCTTGACCTCGTTGGGGGCATGCATTAAGAACGACAAGGAGAAGAACGCTCTGATACCACTGATACAAATTTTATGAGAAGAATTAAGTGAATACAAATTATTAAAAGATGTTAACACATAATAAGAGAGATATAGTAAAATTGGTTTCTATTCAATAAGGAAATAAGATGGAACTATAAAATGCACCGAAAAACAAGCTTGCTTGAATGGTGGCGGCTTATCTCTGAGAAGAGATGTGACGGTTTCACTCATTCACAAGAATATGATTACAATGAGGCCATGAAGGAATTTTTTACAAAAAGTGTGAATTACAAAACCCTAGACATCCAAAAACTTAACCCTAGGAGAAGAAGCGCCAAAATTTATGTGGGCCCCATTGGGATAAGCTAGTACATCAACTTCCTGGGGTCATAAATTTTGCATACAATATTTGTTTTAGGCGCACGATAGCCCATTGGAAAGGTCTATCTGAGGAATACACATGTTGCTATCATAATCTAACTAATTTATCATTCTAACTGTGGTGATCCCTGAAAACGTTTTTTAGGGCCTCAAAACGGCCCCGTAAGTCGAGGACCCGAAAACAAGGAAAACATTGCCAAATTGGAAAACTACCAAAATCAACCAGTTGGAATAGCTAGGAGGCCACCAAAATCCATCTAGATCACACACTATTATAATTTCTTATGAAAATCATGGTCATGGACATTGTAGTTGTATATGTACCCCCCAAATTTGGGATGTTGTTGTCTAGATCATGGATCAAGAGGTTAGGAGGAACTTTACAAATGGATCTTTCTTATGCTACAATACCAGTCTTTGGGGGTGAGAACAGGAGACTGTAAAAATAATCCCAACTTGCATATATCATTAGTGATGAGAATAATCCTACAAAACATCCCATTTGGGGTATAGTATTATTCACCTTACTGAGTCCCCTCAACCACCCTTAGAGATCAAAAATCAATCATCAAAAAAATGTGAAATAACTGGACAGGGTCTTCCACTTTGGAAGATTTATTTTGATGGTTCATATTCTAAACATGGGGTTGGTGCAGGATTAGTCTTCATCTCTCTCTCCAAAGAAGTCATAACCTTGTTATTTAAACTTGATTTTGAGGTGACAAATAATATTGCAGAATATGAGGCTCTTATTATGGGGCTCAGGGCTACAAGGCACATGAAAATTGAGGGTATATCAATTTTTGGTGATGTTTAACTAATTTTGCAACATGTTAAAAGAATATATCAAACTAAGAATGTCAAGTTGAGAGCCTACAAAAATGAAGTTTTGGATCTGATAGACAACTTCTTCTTAGCATTCAACATTTCTTACATTCCTAGGAGTGTTAATTCAATAGTCGATTCATTGGTTATTTCTGCAAGTAATTTCAAAGTTCCCCTTCCTTCAAAGATCAAATATGATGTTGAGATCAAATACAAGCCTGTCATTCCTAACAATGTCAAGCACTAGAAGTTATTTCAAGATGATGAAGAATAAAAGAGGTTTTTAGAGACAGTGGATGAATTTTCTTCCCTGCACATTGACCAAGATTCAGATGATGGTCATAATCTGCATGCTAATAAATTTCTAAACAAAATTGCAGACCATAAAATTGTTCAATTTCCTAGGAATCACATTCCTAAGGGGTTGGTTCCTTTAGAGAGGATCTTTTATAATAATGGTGTTGATGTTAAAATGATAATATCTAAAGAAAATGCAGACCTGGTAGACTGTAAACTAGGCCCTGAAGAAGATCCCAAACATGTAAAAATGTCCAAATGTTTATCATAAAATTAGAGGGATGAATATGTCAAATTATTGAAATATTTTTTGATGTGTTTGCATGGAAGTATGAATACTTGAAGACTTATGATACCAACATCATTAAGCATATGATAACGTTAAAATATGACACTAAGCCATTTAGATAGAAGCTCAGGAATATTAATCCAATGTTATTTCCTATTATGGAGAAAGAGGTCAAGAAGATGCTTGATGCTCAAATCATTATACCTCTGAGGTATTCTAATTGGGTAGCTAATTTGTTCCATGTCAAAAATAAGAATGGTGCGATCAAAATTTGTGTTGACTTCAGGAGTCTAAATAGGTGTTCTAGAAAGGACAACTACCCTTTACCCAAAATGGAACACATTTTGCAAAGGGTGACAGACTCAATGAGGATTTCAATGATTGATGGGTTTTCAGGCTATAATCAGATTTATGTGTTTCCAGAGGATATAAATAAGATAGCATTTACCACTCCATGGGGTACATTCATGTATTCCAATATGTCATTCGGTCTTATAAATGTAGGGGAAACTTTCCAGTGTGCAATGGAAATTGCATTTATTGGGAAGAAATACAAGTGTGTGGTTATCTATTTGGATGATATTATAGTGTTTTCCAAGTCTGATAAAGAGAATTGCCAACATCTGAAGAAAGATTTTTTGAAGTGCATAAAGTATGGTTTGTCCCTAAATCAAAAAACGTCTCTTTTTTCCATGAAGGAGGGTAATCTTCTAGGACACATTGTCTCAGCTGAAGGTGTAAATATTGACCCCAATAGGGTAGAGGCTATCAAAAATATTTTTATTCCAAGGTCTAAGAAATAGATTCAGTCCTTCTTAGGTAAAATAAAAATTTTGAGGAGATTTATATCTAACTTTGTTGAGTTAGTGAAATTCATCTCTTCCATGTGGAGAAAAGGAAATGAATTCAAGTGGACACCAAAATCTAGGATTTCTTTTGAGAAGATAAACCAAGCATTGGTTGATTCCCCTGTTCTGATAAGTCTTGATTACTCAAAAAAAAATCTGATTTTTTCCTTTGCCTCTGATGATACACTAGTTGTTGTCATTCTTCAAAATAATTTAGATGGTATGGAGCAGCCTATTTCCTTTTTCAATAGGTCCTCAAGAGATGTTGACATCAGGTATGATATAATGGAGAATAAATCTTATGCTTTATTTAAATCTCTTAAGGATTGCAGGGTGTATGTTCTTCAATAAAAAAATCATTGCTTATGCTCCCTCAAGTTCTATTAAAGAAATTTTGATTCATGTCTATATTGATGGGAAAAGAAGCAAGTGGATTGCTAATATTTTATATTTTTATTTAGAGGTGAAGGCCACCAATCTGATAAAAGGTCAAGGATTGGCTAGGTTCCAAGCTGAATCAAATTGTAAGGCATTGGGAGTGAATTTTATGGGCACTAAATCTATAAATCAGTAGTCTGAAATTCATAATTATAGCCTGCAAATTAACTCAAAGTTGTCAGAATGCAGTTGGTACAAGGACATCATCTATTTCTTACATAATTTGCATCCTCCTACTGGACTTGAAAAGACTAAGGTAAGAGCTCTGAAGCTTAAAGAAGTCAAGTATTGTATTGTTGATTATATTTTATATTGGAAGGATTCTTATGGGGTTCTATTAAGAAGTTTAGATCCTGAGGAAGAAAAACAAATTATGACTTAATTTCATGGGAGTTTATGTGGAGGTCATCACTTATGGAGAACCACAGCATAAAAGATACTCAGAGCTGGGTATTTCTGGCCTAACTTATTCACTGATGTGTGTGAAAAGATCAAAACATGTGAGAGATGCCTGAAATTCTTAGGTAAACAACAACTTGATTCTTTGCCTCTGAAACCAATTTTGGTATCTGGTCCTTTCCAGTAGTGGGGATTAGATTTTATTACAAAAATTCATCCATCCTCAAGTGGTCAGCACCGTTGGATTCTAACTACTATAAATTACTTTACTAAATGGATAGAATCCATTCCCACCATTAATGCAACACACAAAATAATTATCGGTTTCTTAGAAGATATTCTGTCATTATTTGGTTTCCCAAATAAAATTGTCACTGATAATGCAACAACCTTCAAATTTGATCCCCTAGTGAAGTTTTGTGAAAAAAATGGTATTTAGCTTATCCATTGCACTACATATTACTCTCAGGGTAATGGCTTAGCAGAGTCCTCCAAAAAAATCATAGTGGAGATTATCAAAAAGTTGTTGGAAGACAATAAGAAGTCATGGGATTATAAATTGATTTTTTCCCTTTGGGAAGACATAGTAATGACCAAGAGGTCAATTGGTACCACACCATTTCAATTGATTTATGGAACAAAACTTGCTTTCCCTGCTTAGTTAGCTTTACACGTGGAAAAAATTCTTCAAGAAGAAGAAGGGGAACTAGATGACATGGTCAGAAGGATGCATCAACTTGTAGAAGTGAAACAAACCAGAGAACATTTGTTTAACAAAGAATAGAGCCATCAACAAAAAATTAAAGAAGTATTTGACAAGAAGGTGAACAAAGAAGATTTTCATCTTGGAGACCTAGTGCTCAAGTGGGATGCTAAGAGGCAAGATAAAGGGAAACTTGGTAAATTCGAAGCTCTTTGAGTTGGTTCTTTTAATATTTCTGAATTTTTTCACAGTAATACTTTTAAGATGCAAAATTTGGAGGATGATGAAATTTCTGGTGGCCCAGTCAATGAGCATTTTATCAAAAAATACCTTTTCTAAAATTCGTGGGTGGATTAATTTCATTGTAAATACTGGTGTGTTTAGTTAGTTTTGTATTTTTAAATAATGACTCATTTACTAATGGATAAGGCACTGGAAATGCAATGTTCTTGGAGCCTCACAAGGAGGTCTTCATCCCCTATGGAGCTAGATGTTAGTACATAGGATGTATAGGGGTCAAAATCTTTCAAATTTATTAAATTTGTTATCTTAGTCACTCAAGGATACCATTGGTCTCTCACAGTCATATGGCCATACCTTCTTGTATGAGTCATTCATTTAAGCTTCTAGGTTTGAGTCATAGGGTCAGGTTATTAAAGGTTTTTGAGTCATGTCTTATGTCAATAAATCATGGTTTTGATTTTACCTTGGGTCTAAAGGCTGATCAAAATACGTTTGCAAAGTCTTGGTGTCATGATGGAGGTTGCCATCATTAGCAAAGAGGGAAAGAATTGGTCATATCTAGCTTGTTTAAAGATCATCATAAATTGTTATGACCCAAACGAGTATGCAAAGGTATTTAAATATTTACCCAACCACCTAAAGTGACTTGTCAGTTATCAAATCATTTGTGCTACATAATTTCCTAAAAGTTTACATCATTTCAAAATAGTGCATGTGCCAAATCTTTTTGTGATTATCATTTTGAAAAAGTCTCTAATGGTGAACTCTAGTTTTTAGTGCCATCACATCATCAAACAACTCTAAAGGGTTGTTTCCAAAGGTAGGGTTTATCATTTTATATCTTCATATCCATTTGTAAACAAGGTGTTTCATATTGGTTTAATTCACTGTGAATTGTAACTAGCACTACAAACTGGTAGATTTGTTGCTAACTGGAACTGAAGATTGTTTCGCTGCAAACTCTCTAAAGAGGTTGATGGTGGAAGTTGTAAGGGTTGATAGGCTTGGTTCTCTGCAGCAAGGAGTGGGATTTTTATTTGAGGTATTTGATTCATGTTTATTCCTATTACCTAAAATCTTATTGTCAAAACCATACTCACTGCAAACCCCAGTTGTTGCAAACTCTGAATTCGCTATAAACTACGCTACGAATTCTCTATTTTGCACATTTTATAAAACCTTAATTTCAGTCATTTTTTAAATAAATCACCTCACTCAACATCATATTCCTCTCCTTACCTATGAAATTGCAAATCTTTCTAATGAAATCCCTATACTAAAAATGTGTTGCTGTAAACTAAGAAATTGCATTGCAAACCCTCTGTTTTACACTGTGGCTCGTAAATTTGTCTGTTCGAGGTTTCTTTTAGTTTTAGGTTGTTATATTTACCTCCATTTATCAGCTTCAGACTCTTTCAGTTTATGTATTGTTTCTTTAAGAAAAATTCCTTTTTCCATCAAATCCTTATTCTTACAAATTAAGCAATAATCCCTAATTTCATCAAGTTTACATTACATTATCTAGTAGAAACTGTTATCAGTAGAAGGAGGGTTTAGAATAAGATGTCATGGAAAATAAACAAGGTAAGAATATTTATAAAGGAGGATAAATTGTAAGGGTTGAACCTTGTGACCTCTAGCTAATAAACGCAGACCCATTTTTCAGAGAGGAATTTCAGAGAGTGGGTTGCCTAGTTTTTTGTGAGAAGATGCAAAGAGGAAATCTTGAGGTTTCCAAGAAGTTTTCATTGAATTTGAATGGGAAAGAGACTAAATTTGGTACACTGGAGTTGGAGGTTTCAGATCAGTCCATATCTATAGCCACAAAGATACCAATTCATGGAGAAAGTTGGTTTAAGGCCATGACCTTGAATTCTGCATTTTCTAAGGAATTCTTCAAACCTGAATATCAAGAAGATAACCTATCCAAGGGAGTGCTAAGAAATCATATGCTAGATTATTTTGATAAAATGATCAAAGTCATTCAAAGGTATTTTACTTGTAAATTTAGGTTTAATATGGTCTATCAATACCATATTAGACTATTAATTCACTTTACTATAAACGATCCCTTGAATCTATCATTCTATCTATTTAGAAGCCTTGGGAAGATGTCATATAGAGTTCAGGACATGTCTAAGAAGATGGATACAAGTGTCTTTCATTCTTGTCTAATCAAAATGATAGTGTTAGAAGAGTTGAAGAAGACCAATACTAATTGGGATGCTTTCCTAGATGCATCAGGATTTCAGCCAGATGTTGTTCATACACCACAATCAAAGAGATAGACACCAATTTATACTGAAAATATTGTGCATTCAGAGTCCACTAAAAAGAGGAAGATGACTAAAAAGGATAAGTCCTCTCGATATAATAATAATATAAATGAAGGTCCTTCACAACCTCTTGAGGAAGAAACTTCTTATGTGGCAGAGCCTTCACCTATGGAAGCATCCTCTAGCAAAGTAAGGATTTTAAAGAGAAAGAAACTTGTATTTTCTGCACATGTTGTTGCAGAGTTGGTAATACTATAACACCACTCATAAGATAAATAGAAAAGAAACATGTCTCAGTGGATGGGGGTGCATCCAGAGCACTATCTCAATAAACAATCAAAACCAAGCCTCTTAAAAATCCAATAGAAATCATTGAGATCAAGTCTCCTTCTGGTGAGAGGGATCCCACTTACAAAAGGATCAGGAGACAACTGAAATATGTAAGGCCTAAGAATGAATAATTGAAAAAGGAAAATCTTCATGCCACGATTCAGCTAAAGAAGACTATAGAGATGGGTGAAGAAATTTTTAGAAAAGAAAATAATTGGGTTAAAAGATCCATATCTCTGTGTAGGAAAATGAAGAATGTGTACAGGCCGAATAGAGCTCATCAAGATGAAAACAGGAAGTTCAAGAAGGAAGTGAAACAATTGAAGGAACAAATTGCAAAAAAAAAAACTGGACATGTTGGATCGGGCATCCACTAGGAGAAGAAGATGAAACATCATCTCTGCATCAAAATTATCAATTTTTCTATGGACTTTATATATGCATGCTTACAACCCTAAGGAGAATTTTTACTTAATGCTATTATTATTATGCTCATATGATATTTTTGCAAGTTATTTTTGTGATTTAGAGGTTATAACAGTCATCGTCTAAGGTTTGAAGGAATTTTGCACAATTTTGACATCAGATGATAGGTTTTGAGAGAAAAATGACACCTACAAGAAAGTTTGTTGCGCATGTTGCTGAAGGCATTGTGAACTGCTAAAACTAGAATAGTTTGCAACCTATACGCTGCGAACCTGACAGTTACTTGGATTTTGATATGTAGGAGGGATTGCAGCTGTGAGATAAGTTTTGAGTTACTCCTTAAGCATCGGCTAGGCATCAAGGGACAACTATTCCTAAGATTTAGCTTCATTTAATATCCATGCCACGAGTTGGTTACAATTGTATTTAATACTTCGAACAAATTCCTAGAATATAGAATTTTGTTATATTTTTTGTTGATTGCTTATTTCCATGCCTCTCTAAGGTGCAAGATCCTTTGTAGGATCTAGGTGGTGAGTTTTAGGAAGATTTTGAATGCAATTTTCTATTTAAAGTGTAATGTAACTCCATTAGAGGGTTAAAATGGTGATAAATTGAGACTCGTATCTTTATTCTCAGTTGTAACAAAGTTTTCCAGATTGTATGTAATCAAAATTAAGAATCTTGAATAGTTGAATGATCAGTTGCTTCTCTTACTTTCATATATGTGTTTTGGTCTTACTTTGATGCTAGCTATTGATGAAGGATTCATCTTAGTACTTGTTCCTTAATGCAGTGAATGATTTATTGTTTCTTACTGGTGCAAGTGTTATCAAAGTACTCTCTTGTTGATTAGGAGGTTCCTACTTGTTGAGATTTCTACTGTATGTGTCTCAGAATTGCCTGATGTAACTTGATGCATGTATTTCACATTTTCTATTAAGTCGTCCATCTTTCCATTTGATATTCTAAATGATGGTATGAGACTATTCAATCCTTGTTTGTTGGTTTATATTTGTGGAATCTTTGTGTTAATGTTTTAAACTGATTTTCTCACCCATTCGCTACACGTTTAATTAAACTCTTATCTTTTACAAATCTACAACTTTTTTATGGGTATTAAGATAACACCTATAACAGTCTAGGTGAGACTTCTAGTACTAACAATACCTAGTCTTATAGTGTCACAAAGAGGGATGTTTTCAAGGGTCCGCGCAAAATATATTTGATCTTAATATCTACTTGGATGAAAATGTTGTTATGTGATAAGAATGTTATGAAGATGGAATCTGACTTCTAGGTTCCTTCATGCACATAGGGGGACTAGGGGATGACCAGAGGATGGTTACAGAGTGGGAAGGATGAGTAAGGATCAGATGGAATAAGGATGCTGAGAGAATAGGATACTGACTCAAATGGATAAATTGGAGTATTTCGTTGTGGGCAAAGGTTTAGATATAGTAAGAAAGAGGTTGCGGCTGGGAAAGAAGAGAAGCACAAAGAATTCAAGGAATGTGACCCCTGTGCAATACTTCAAATCACACCATGTGAAGAGATGAAAAGGAAATAAAGTGATCCTCATTATTGTTCAGCGGAAGAAGGAATTCCATCTTATATCGGAATCAGCGTTGAACCCACAATCCTGTGTGCGTCCCTGAGAATTCAAGAAGGAACCAAAAATTGTTCAAGAGAAATTGTAGTGAGTGGAGGAAGTCGGAGAAATAGTCAGAATAGTGGAAGTATGATGCAGGAGCATCACCAACTCATCAAGCGAGCCAACACATCAAGCGGAGATTAGCTGGACAAACAAACCCAAATTTTTGAAAAGTGCTTTGGGATTGTAGCGCAAGTCTTTAATGAATCCTTTATGAAGGAGCGCCTTTTGTATAGTGTATCAGACCTCGAGCCATTCTCTCTTGTCTAAAGTAGATAGGAGGCATTTAATCTAATTAATGCTGGTAGATAGGATTTAAGTCTAGATTTGATAGTTTGGAGTTCGAGAGGGAAAATGGATATAGACACCCTCCTTTGTACATTGTAACATTAGCCTGAGCATTAATTGAATAGAAGCATTCAGGAGAAGAGAAGAGCAAGCAAAGAATAGTGTATGAAGAACACCCATGTACAGGCATTTGGATTAATAGAAGAAAGTTCTAATTCAAATTCATGGCTGGTGTTGTTTCTCTGTGTATATTGTTCATGTGCTTATGAATGTTTTCTTTCTTGATATGCATTTTCTTTGTATATGTTGTGCATGGGATTTCATGTTTGAAACTAAAGTCTGAAAGGGAGATGGAATGAGTTTCAATTGTTTCTCTATCTGATCCAGGAGATTCCTACAAGGGGTGCAGTTGAATTCATCCGCAAGGAATGCGTTGATGAAGGCTCGGTAGTTTAACTTTTGTTCTCATTCACCCAAAAGTGAGAAAGGGTTGTTGAAGTCATGCAAGGAGTGTGCATGCTGGAGAAGAAGTCTCAGTCATGGATCTGAGCAAAGGAAGTTGAAGACTGCTGCTGCAGGAAGTGCGTAGAGTCGAAAGGATTCGACACTTGGGAAGTTGTCGAACACTGAGCGCAAGGAGTGTGCACAAGTTCCTCTCGAAGAGTCAGAGTGGAAAAGCTCAGGAGGTATAGCACTTTCGTGATATCATCAAAAGGAGAGCACAGGAAGTTGTGGCGTAAAACTTTCCAAGAAAGAGTTCAAGAACAAACGTTGAAGGGCAAGTGTTGAGAAGGAACACTTAGCCACTCTCGAGAAATCTCCAAGGAGGAGAAATCGACGGTCAGGATTTGTCGAGGAAAACTGCAAAATCTCGTCAGCCGTCAGATCTCGGAAAGTTGTGCAAGGTTTAAAGCCAACGAGCAGAGAAGGATCCAGGAAGTCATCGGGGTTCCGCCCATCGGAGATTCGGGGTTTCCCGTGATAAGGAATTGTTACAATTGAAATCGCGATTTCGCGATACCCGATAGAGTGGAGAAGGAAGTGGTGACGTGGAGAAAGGAGTGTACACGTGCATTGGGGTTTGGCATTTCGGGATTCTCGATGACAAGGAATTTACGACTGGAGAAGTCGCGAAATCCTGAAACGCGACGGTCCCACAGCAAAAGCAGTAAAGTGGAGGACAAATGTCGGAAGGCCACTCCCCGTGAAGAGCCAACGCCAAGTGGCATCGGCATATCACAAACTCAGAGGTTCATGAGTTGGAGCTGTAAGGAATTGCATTCCAAGAAGTGAGGGCACGAGGTTGAGTAAGCGTGACAGGAGGGTACCGGTGTCTTGGCTCATCGGGACTCAGAAGTTGGGGAACCGGGCACTGGAGGTCTTAAATAGCGAGGGTACAAGAGAGCCAAAGTCCCGATAAATTGGGTCAAGGTCAGCATTGACTGACAGGTGGCATCGGGAATCAGAGAATCAGAGATCTCGAGGGCGTGAGTTCTACGCATTCCCATTCTACGAACTCTGAATTTTCGATAGAGAATCCCGTGGTCCCGTGGACGCGTAGGTCCCGTGAGAGCAGAGTTAGCCGGAGGGAGCTAAGGGGCGCAGAGGTGCCATCGGGGATCCATGAGAGCAGTGGATCATGACAGCGGAAAGGCCGATTTCCCAATGGGGATATTCCCGACAGAAGCAAGGAACCGTGAGTGGTTACTCATCGGGTTTCGTGGATTTGGGAGACCCGAACCTGTGAGTGCAGGACTCGTGATCATGCGAGGTCTGATTTCCCGATAGGGAAAAGGGAAATCATAAGGTGAGTTTTGTGGGTGTAGAAAAGTCCCGATAAGGGATTTGAAGAGTGTTTCAGCTCTTCGAGCTGAAGGAAAAGAAGGTCTTGGTGGGAGCGGACGTGGCCTGGGTGGTGCGTTTACGTCAGAGTGGTATCAGAGTGGATTTCTTGTCTGTATATTTCAGGCGAGAGGGAAGAAGACGAGAAGGGGAACTCTGATACACTTCAGAGTGGTATCAGAGTGAGAAAAATTCTCTGTTTTCTATAGCAGAGAAGGAAGGAAAATTTCACCATGCCGCCGAGGAGAGAAAGACAATCACCCGATCCAGAGGATAGGGGAAACCCGAGGGGCAAAGGAAGTCATGTACATAATCCAGAAATGGAGAGGCAGATATGTGATCTCCGAACGATATTAGAAGATATGGAAGCAGCGCAGAGACGCACAACCAGTGTTGGAGATCTGAGTGACTCCGAAGGCGAAGTTGAAGTTGAACAACAAGGAGAAGTTGCAGCCGAAGATGCAGCCAATGAGCGATTAATAAAAGCTATCACCCATATGAGTTCGAAGACAAAGATGGATATTCCAGTTTATGAAGGGAATCTGAATGCAGAAGAACTTCTATATTGGATTAGAGCTCTTGACACCTACTTAGATTACGAGGACATCGAAGAGGATAAGAAGGTTAGGCATGTTGTTACCAAATTAAAGGGACATGCAGCAATATGGTGGGACGAGCTTCAAGCAGATAGACGTTACAAAGGTAAGAAAAAGATCAAAAGCTGGGATCGAATGATTGCGAAGATGAAGGAAAAATTCATCCCAAGGGATTATCAAATCACATTGTTCAGGAGAATGCAGAACCTGAGACAGAATTTGATGACAGTAAGGGAGTATACTGAGGAATTATACAAGCTAAATATCAGAGCAGGTCATCGGGAGAGCGATGATGAAAAAGTTTCCAGGTATATGAATGGCTTAAGATACGATATCCAGGATGAGATGAGTATGATGACCATCAGAACGGTGGAGGATGCGTATCAGATGGCATTGAAAGCTGAAGAGAAGCTGAGCCGTAAGACAACGCAGTGAGGCCGAGGTAGGAGCCAGCCAAAGGGTAAGACAGTTGCCCAGGATAAGTTTCAGAAATCCAAGGACGACTGGAAGAAGCCTCAGACTAGGACAGAAAGAGGTGGAAGTTCATAGCGAGGTTAGCACGCTGAACAACAAAGGAAGCAGACAGAACAAAGTAGAGGATACACTGATAATAACACATTTCCTCGTACTAGAGGTAGAGGAAGAGGCAGAGGTGGAGTCATCACATGATACACGTGTGGAAAGAATGGACACAAGGAAGTTGACTGTCTAGATAGGAAGAAGGATGGAGGAGAAGCTCACATCGTCGAGGCACAGAGGCGAGATGCTGAAACAGAAGACACAGAAGACGGAAGGTCATTGATGATGTGTAAGGTTCTCTTAACACCCGAGAAGGAGGTGGAGAACACAGCTCAAAGAAATAGACTTTTCAGAACCACATGCAAGACCAAAGACAGGAAATGCAAGGTTATCACGGATAGCGGAAGCACAGATAATCTCGTTTCAACCGAGATGGTGGAAAAGTTAGAGCTGGAGACAACTGATCACCCGAGTCCATACAAAGTCTCATGGCTACAGAAGGGACATTAGGTAAGTGTCACTAAACAGTGCTTAGTTGACATCAAGATAGGAGGATATAATGATAAAATACTGTGTGATGTTATTCCTATGGATGTATGTCATTTATTGCTAGGCAGACCATGGCAATATGACAGAAACGTAATTCATGATGGGAAAATGAATACGTACACTTTGGAGAAGAATGGGAGAACACATATGTTACTTCCGATAAAAGATAAGGATGTGAAACTGGAAGTGAACAATAGGATACTTCTCATGAGTGGGAAGGAACTTCTGGCGGAAGTAAATAAGAAGGAAGATCCACAATTCTTTGTGGTCAGGAAACCGAAAATTATCTTGACCAGCACAAGAGTGGATGATTTACCGGAAGAAATTCAGGAACTACTGGAAGAGTTCATTGACATTGTGGTGGATGAATTACCTCATTCGTTGTTGCTAATGAGGAGTGTGAGTCATCATATAGACCTCATACCTGGAGCCAGTTTGCCAAACAAAGCTGCGTACAGGTTGACACCACAGGAGAATGAGGGGGTCAAAAGGCAGATGCAGGAACTGCTGGATAAAGGACTGATCAGGGAAATTTTAAGTCTGTGTGCCGTTCCAATGGTACTGAGTCCGAAGAAAGATGGAGGTTGGAGAATGTGCACAGATTCCAGAGCCATTAACAAGATAACCATCAGGTACAGGTTTCCATTGCCACGGATGGATGACTTGATGGACTGTTTAAGTGGAGCAAATTTTTTTTCAAAGGTTGATTTGAAAAGAGAATACCATCAGATTCGCATGAGGGAAGGCGATGAGTGGAAAACAGCCTTCAAAACCAATGAAGGACTGTATGAATGGCTAGTTATGCCGTTTGGTTTGACGAATGCACCGAGTACATTCACAAGGCTAATGAATGAAGTGCTGAAGGAATTTATAGGGAAGTTTGTCATTGTTTATCTGGATGACATATTGATTTTCAGTAAAACAAAAGCTGAACATCTGAAGCATTTAGTTGCAGTAATGAGGAAGCTACATCAAGAGAAGTTGTTGATCAACATGAGGAAATCTTCATTTATGAAGACATAACTCATTTACTTAGGATTTGTCATATCGGCAAATGAATTGAAGATGGATCAAAGTAAAGTGGAGGTAATTAAAAATTGGCCATCACCGAGGAATGTATTTGAGGTGAGGATTTTTCATGGTCTAGCTAGTTTCTACCAAAAATTCATTAGGAATTTCAGTGGAATTAGTGCAACAATGATGGACACTGTCAAGAAAAGACATAAATATTTTCATTGGACTGAAGAGGCAGAGAAAATCTTCAATCTGTTGAAGCGGAAGATCACAGAACAGTCGGTTTTGGTGTTGCCATATTTTACGAAAGTGTTCCAGGTAAAATGTGATGCAAGTGGCTTTTCCATAGGAGCGGTATTGAGCCAGGAGGACAGACCAATTGCATATTTCAGCAAGAATTTGGATGAGGCAAAAGTGAAATACACCACGTATGATAAAGAATTGTATGCTAGCATACAGGCATTGAAGAAATGGAGGCACTACTTGATCCCGAAAGAGTTTGTTCTGTATAGTGATAATCATGCATTGCAGTTTGTGACTCAACAAGAGAAGTTGAATCATAAACATGCTAAATGGGTAGAGTATATGCAGAATTTTACATTTGTAATTAAACACATTTCAGGTACTGCTAACAAAGTGGTTGATGCTTTGAGCAGGAAGTGTTTGTTGTTGCAGGAGTTCCGAGTCAAAACATTGGGTTTTGAAAATCTTAGGGACATGTATGCAGGTGATGCAGATCTTGCAGAGGCATACAAAGAAACTGAGAATACAGTTCTCAGAGACAGAAGCCCATGGATAGATTACATGATCCAAAATGGACTGTTGTTCAGACGAAATCAGTTATGCATTCCAAATTGCTCCATGAGGGAGAATCTGCTAAAAGAAAAGCACATTGGTGGATTAGCAGGGCATTTTGGCCATGACAAAACATTTGCAAAGATGAACAAAGCATAATTTTGGCCAGGAATGTGGTCAGAAGTCAAGAAGTTTGTCGACAGATGTAGAATTTTCCAACATTCAAATGGCAAGAAGCAGAATGCGGGATTCTATCAACGATTACCCATACCCGAGAGGCCGTGGGATGAAATCAGCATGGATTTCATATTGGGATTACCGAGAACGCAAAGAGGACATGATTCGATCTTTGTGGTGGTTGACAGGTTTTCAAAGATGGCACATTTCATTCCATGCCAAAAGACCAGTGATGCGACACACATCACAAACTTGTTTTTCAAAGAGATCGTTAGACTTCATGGTTTACCCAGAAGCATAGTATCGAACAAGGATACGAAATTCATTGGACATTTCTGGAGGACACTCTGGAAGAAGATGGGGACTAACTTGATGTTTAGTTCTACCTATCATCCTCAGACGGATGGGCAAATAGAGGTGGTAAATAGAATTCTGGGAGATTTATTAAGAAGTCTGGTGACAGAGCACCATAACAGCTGGGACAATGTATTGCCACAGGCAGAGTTCGCATACAACGACTCAATGAATAGGAGCACAGGAAAAATTCCATTTGAAATTGTATATGGCAGGCAGCCAAGAGGAGTATCTGAACTGAGGGATTTAGAGCAGATAATCACTAAGAGTGCAAGCGTTGAAGAATTCGCAGAGGAAATGCAGGAACTTCATAGCAGGGTGAAGGAGCGATTGCTAGAATCAAACCAGGAATATAAGCGCAGAGCGGATCAGCACAGGAGACAACTTCAATTCGAATCTGGTGATCTAGTTCTGGCACACCTGAGGAAGGAAAGGTTCCCAAGGGGAACATACAACAAGCTGAAAATGAAGAAAATTGGGCCATGCAAAGTCCTAAAGAAATTGGGAGAAAATGCTTATGAGATTGAATTACCGGATGAGATCGGAATATCTCTGACATTCAATGTCTCAGACTTATATCCATATAAGGATAAGGAAGAAGGAGTTGGGAGTGATGAACAGCCATAAATCCAGTGGCAGAAGTAGATGTCGATTGCAGAAAAGCCACAGATGGAGCGTATACTTGATAAGAGGATAAGCAAAAGGACCAGGTGGAAGAAATATTTCGAATATCTGGTCAAATGGAAAAACCATCCAGTGGAAGATGCCAGCTGGGAGACAGAAGCAGTGATTCAAAATCATGGACAGACCGTGCGGGAGCTCATGGACAGGAGCCCATGAAACTTTTCAAGCCGAGGAGTATGATGCAAGAGCATCACCAACTCATCAAGCGAGCCAGCACATCAAGCGGAGATTAGTTGGACAAACAAACATAAATTTTTGAAAAGTGCTTTGGGATTGTAGCGCAAGTCTTTAATGAATCCTTTATGAAGCAGTGCCTTTTGTATAATGTATCAGACCTCGAGCCATTCACTCTTGTCTGAAGTAGATAGGAGGCATTTAATCTAGTTAATGCTGGTAGATAGGATTTAAGTCTAGATTTATCGTTAACATCAGGCTCCATGGGGGATGGAGTCATCCCTGCGATGCTCTAAGAACTCTTCCTGCAGTTCCAGTCGCCTCTCTGTTGGGCTATGGAGTCATTATTAGGCCGCAAAAATAAAAATGCAAACAAGATAAAATACATGCTCGAAAGAGCTTATTTATATACACTCCTAATTCTAATAAAATATTTTACATGGGGCTAGGTGAAAGCAAACTTCCTCCATAGCCATCCAAGCAGCTTCCTGAATAGAAGCTCCTTCCTTCTGTTAATGATGGATAACAGTCGATGTAACCAGAAGCTCAGAATGGCTACATCCTTTGATTCATGTTTGAGGGCTGCCATGAAGATGAAGGTGGACAGCGCCAAGGCATGAAGGAAATGCCACTCCATGTATTTGCTAACAGGGTCATAGAATGAGTGGCCAATTCTAGAAAATTGGCGACAGGCAACGTTCTCTACTACACAGTTGTTCACCTGTGGCTGAATAACTATGATAAGAATAGGTTGGTGGTGGACAGTTGATGTAGGCTCATTGTTCTTGGGAGGTGGCTGCTTGCTGACCGGCTCTGGATAGGAAATATTCTGCTCCTCTGGTTCGGTCTCCCCCAGGTCTGATTCGTATTCATCATAAATAGGGACCATGGGGTGGATCTGTTTGCTGAATGGCTCTGAAAAAAGGGCAGACTGCTCCTCTGGTTCGGTCTCCCCCAGGTCCGATTCATATTCATCATAAATAGGGACCATGGGGTGGATATGTTTGCTAACTGGCTCTGAACAAAGGGCAGACTGCTCCTCTGGTTCTCTTTCCTCTTCTTGGCTCTCCCCAGGGTTGGATCTATATCCATCGTAAATAGGTCCCCTGGGTAAATTCTGCCCTTCCTCATACTGCTCTGCGTCTCCTGAAAGACCGAGGTGGATGATTTCCTCGTGATAATTTTCTTTAGCGAGCAGAGGATAAGGTTCTGCGACCTGCTCTTGGAAACCAAGCACATCGAGCTCAGACTCTGATTCGTAACTGTCATAAGTGGTCTGGCTGCTCTGACAAGAAAAAGGTGATGTCGGGCTCTGCTGCTCCTCTTCCAGATAATCATCGAAGTCGGGGGGAGACAAAGCTTCTTCAACTTGCAGAAATG
>ML777700.1:268771-296134 GCA_009831015.1 Picea engelmannii | reverse complement strand
GCAGATGGATGGGGAGGAGAAGGGACTGAGTTCTGATCCAGGTCATCAAGATCCTCCCCACAACTTTCGTCAGAAACAACTTTCTCTTGTATAGAGTTGTGGTATCCCTCACAACAATTATGACAAATTAACTCAGGGGGATATGGCCTCTGACAATAGGTGGTGAAAGATGCATGAAAATCACTGAGCGAAGAAATGGTACCCGGGGGTAAAGAATGATACCATTTACGTGCATCCCCCACTAATGAGAACATGAACATTTTCAGTAATACATCCTCATGATGTATCTCCCACTGATGCATGAGTTCATGAAACTCAATGAGGTGTTGAGCCGGTTTGTCCTCTTCACCTTTTCCAAATATGGGCAAATAATCACCCCATTCATCCAGAGAGGGGACAACATTAGGAAAACCAGGAATAGCAGAGAAATTAAAAGGAGCAAACCTGCGAGCAAGGATTTTCTCCATATCGAACTAGTGGAGTTGCCAATCGATCCTTGAATCATGAAGTCGCCAGGTGAAAGATGCACAGCTTCAAATATGCCTAGTCCTTGTTCACCATCAAAGGCCAGATCTTGACATTGTTGTTACCCCGGGAAGCTTCTCAGACTGAGAAAGCAGCTGCTGAAACCTTCTCGAGAAAGCTCCTTAGGGTTGGCTTTCAGGCGTGCCGACAGTAGTCACAGCTGAAACAGTGATGTGGAAACAATGGAGTCGCCACACTGGAGTTGCCAGGTGCACAGCAACAATCTTTAAGGGCTCTGATGTCTGATGCACCTTCAGAATCAGAGGCTCAATGTCGTTCTGCCCAGGGAAAATATTCAACTTCGTCCCCGGCAACGGCGCCAGAAATGTTAGCATTAGAAGTCACTCCTGGATTGCTTGCAGGAGCAGAGCCCAACGCCCATCAGTTTTATGTCACGATTTGTTTATGAAGGGTGATCAAATGGAAATAACGGCTCTAGGAGGTATCACTCTAACTCAAGGACTGATTCTGGTACATAAGGACAGAGGAGGTCTGGAATCCTAACTTCAGCCAGTGGGTTGATTTAAAGATGAACAGGTGGAAGACTTAAAGAAAGTGAACAAACGGCTATGGGCATCAGGCTTGCAGCGGTTTATAGAAGAAAAACTCTGAAAATAGGATCCTCCTGGTTCAGGGCTTCAAGAAACTGAAAGAGGACTTGACTGGATCCTCCAATTCCAAGTCGTTCAGCGTTAAGGAAATTACAGGGACTGATTAGAGGCTTCGTAACTATTACAGTGATCCATTACAACATCATCCTATAATAGCTATAGCTCGACTGGATCCTCCAATTCCGAGCTGCTCTAACACAGTGTAAACAAAGACATGAAAGAAACTGGCATTCATAAGGCAAGAAGTCTCCAAAGTTCATACATAACCAGAACAACAATGCTTCATTAAAATTTTACAACCAGGGAGCTCTGCTCAACCATCGATGCTTTACAAAACGGTAAAAATGCCTCTATATACTTGGAACAAAACACTGGAAGTTAAATCGAGACATCGCATTGAAGACATTATGTCTTCACATTTACTGCGCATGTAGTCTCTGGACGTTCGTGAACTTCAATCAGACGCAATCGCATCCCAGAGGACCTGGGACTGAAATGACAAGCTTGCATTCATTCCTTGGCTTTCCATTTATGGAGGAAATGATGTCCAACTACCCTCAGCTGCTGCAATAACTGTTTCATTGGAATCGGGGAAGGCCCTGGCCGATCTTGTGCCTACAGGACATGGAAATCTTCATACTCTTCCATTTGAATCTCGCTTGGAGAAATCATGGTAGGACTGATGAGTGACGTGGAGTGGTGAGTGAACGGTGATCGGGCAGGAAAACGATAGGGCAGATACAAGCGGCAGGATCCATGGGTGTTGAAGTGTACAAACCAGGTGGAGGAACACAATGGCCGAAAAATTGTGGTTAGCATGATATGGAAAGAAGATGTGGCGGCAAAGGACAGACGGCGGATGTATGTGATGAGGCTTTGGGATTTCGGGGATCGGGGTTCGTGAGTTTGAAGAGCGCGAGTTCCTTACCTCTGGGATCCCCGATATCTCGATATGCGATGAGCTCCTTCTCCCGGGAAATAGCCCCTACCGGCTAGATCATAACCCATAGGACCTGTCCCTGCACGACCTTGGTCCAACTTTTCATCGGGATTTCGGCGTTTTTGACGACACGATGTTTGTGTCCACTAGACTTGTGATTTCCCGAAACCCGATGGCTTATGGCCGTTGACTTGTTGACGGTCAGCTCCTTGGTGCATAGTCTGCCACCGGTCTTCCACTATCGAAAACTGCCCCCGATATCGGGAAATCGGGCATCGGGATATTGGGATTTCTACTGCCATGTGCTCGGGACTTTTAGTTTCGCGACCCCCGACTCTGTGGGATCTCTCGCCACGTTCCTCTGGATCGGACGACCTGTATTCAGCCTTTAAAGAAAATAGACTTCTCTGCTGCTAAATGTCGAGTAGATTGGCAACTCCGGCACCTCGATGACCGTTGATTTTCTTTGCGGACAGATCTCGTCCATCAATAGCAAGACTTAGCACGCTCGCTTGATTTGATACTTGGAGGAAAAAAAGAATTCTCCCGAGCTGCGCTTGAGCACTACGTGCAACTTGCAGACCTGCGTGCTTCTCGAAACAGGGACAAGATTTATCGTTAACACCTGGGTGGCGCGTTTGCGTCAAAGTAGCACAAAAAAACAAAGTCAGTCAACATCACCAAGGGTAAGTACAACATTGAGTACAATTGCAGGGATAGATCATACATTAAGAATTCCTGAGTTTTAGGAGCAAGGTCGAAGGACCCTGAGCATCACTTGTTTGTATGTGATACGATATGGACTGCGAAGAATATCTAAGATGAGGAGATGAAGATCACACAGTTGGCCACGACGTTTAGAGGTCATGCATTTCTATGGTATATGAATTATTAGACAATTACACTAGCTAAACAGTCAAGAAATTTGGTAGATAATGGACAAGCATTGTTGAAGGAATTTTCGAAGCCTAAATATGAATCACAATATATTACAGAGATGAAAGAGATTAAGCAAGTGAATAATGAGATAGTGTGAGATTACGACAAGATATATTAATATGTGATGGGTTGAATAACCTTTCAGATTCCTGATGAGCTACATCAAGAGTGGTTTTTTGTAGGTCTATTGTCGCACATTCATTGATTGTTAACACAACATAGGGTTACATCACATCTAGAAGAATTGGAAATCATGATGAAATTGGAAGCATCTCTTGTAGGAAATGGCACAAGTACAGTCACAATTAGATACATTGATAATTAAATTATCAGATATAGTGAATGAAAAGGAAATGTTTGGACATGTTTGGTGTATAACATGCAAGACAAAAGACCATTGAAAGGAAGAATGACTAGAATTCACGCATTATATGGCCACAAAAGCACCGAACCCATTAGAAGAAGGAGTAGGGCATTGCGAGATATGTAAGACATGGGGACATCATACAACTTCTTTTCCCTTACTCCAGAAGTACTAGAGTACACCCAGGAAGTTATTCTATAATTTTTTCAAATCAGTAGGACACGATGAGAAAGGTTTTCATGCATTCAACTTAATGAGAGAGCACACTTTAGATGCGTACAGAATTCAAGAAGAAAATGTTGCAATAGAAGGAGTTCCATAGTAAAACACTC
Organism: Picea engelmannii; assembly: GCA_009831015.1. NCBI lineage: Eukaryota > Viridiplantae > Streptophyta > Pinopsida > Pinales > Pinaceae > Picea > Picea engelmannii. The sequence goes on along the minus strand of ML777700.1, from coordinate 292,423 downwards.
TAAGAGGATTTAACCAGGGTGGACATGGAGGATTTGGTAAAGGAGGAAGAGGACTCATAATTTGTTATAGTTAAAATCAACTGGTACATTTAGAAAGAGAGTTTCTAAATCCTTGCATGAAATGCATGTATTGCAGAGAATTGGATCATGTGATAGAATGTTGTCCTCAACTGATAGTGAAGTGGAAGATGAGAGGGAACCATAACTAGTATCAGAATTAGAACGAGAACCTGCACATGATAGCCAATGAGGAACATGAAAATCAACCCAAAGTAGCAATTTCTATGGGTGACAGAACGAGAACCGGGCCAGATACAATGGACAAGGGAAATGGAATTGAACAATGGATAAGGAAAGTAGTTGATCCCATTTCAACATTCAATTCATAGAAAGAAAAATAAACCTATCAACAAGGAAGGAAGGAGATACTAGGACTGGACTTGATAGCATCAACGTCAAAGACACCAGTAGTGTATGATATGTAGTCACTTTATGATAGAAATATTCTAGAAAGGCTAGTAAAAAAGGTAAATACTTTGAAAGAATTTCTAAAGAGATATTTAGAGTTGATGCAATATTAAGAAACATTTAATGAACTATGTGGAATGATTGGTCAGTGTACACAAGATAGAGAAGTACCTATGATGAAGAAATAAATGAACCAAGTCTTGCACAAGAAGAGGAAAAAATGAGAGTTCAGATTAAGTGCGTAGGTACGAGAATATGACATGGACAATGTCATATCGTATTTATGATTAGAGGTCAATGTTCTTCCAAGACAGACATGGGAGATGATGGGGAAAATGAAGCTAGTTTGGTAAATTGTTCAGTTGAGGTTGGCTAACCAACATAATATAATATCGATCGAGAGATTGGCAGGAGTACTTGATAATATAGATGGAGTGCGTAGTGTAGGTAAATTTGAGGTTATTGAGATCATGGATAACAATCAGTTGTATCCATCTTACCTTGGACTAGATTGGGCCTTCGACAATTAGGAAATTATTAACTTGAAGAAAAGAGGGATGATTTTTGAAGATGAGGCTTAAAGATCATTGCACCATTAGACCGGATAGAGGCAAGAAGATATGTGGAGCCCGCGAGAAAGGAAATTGATAACTTATATAATATGACATCATGCATGGATGAATATGTCAATCCCACTACAGATGGTGCACTTATTTGGAGAAGCATAAGCTCTTGCACATCAGACTCAGAGGAAGGACTTGAACACTGGTAGCACCAGTTGCATGAAGTGTCAACTAGAAGGTGTGCTTGCATTACTCTCTCTTTGTGTTGGATCTGAACAGAGGTACATGATACACCAAAGTTTAAGGGATTAACTAAGGTAAGTTAATTTTTTCAATGAATTTGAGATACAGATACCCGAAAAAGAAATTTTTTTAGCATTAGATGTTACACTAAGAGAAACTCCAACAAGATGGTGGGAAACCCATAAGGAAGGGATAGATAATTGGAAACATTGTAAAAGGTTTATGCAGATCAGGTTTGGAACAAAAGAAATTATGCAGAAGTATACGGGGATGAGTGATATGAAGGGTCATGTCGCTTGATGTATTATAACTTGGAGACAAGTTCTTAAGCAAGAATGGACACACAGTTCATACATACTCTAGAGACAATTCCCAGGAATTGGTATTTAGAGATAGAAGTGCACAGAGGGATAGCAGACTAGGAAGAACTCACTCAAAACTTTAAGGTAACATTTAACTTTGAAATTGACTCACCTTTAGTAGATGTAGATTTACAAATAATTAGAGGTAAAAAATTTATGAAATAAGTTCAAGTAGAAATAGTACCTACATGTAGTGCGCATAGAGAGTTTGCAACAATCGATGAACTATTAGAATGTTATAATTTTATCGAGGAATACCAAGAATAAGAAGACCTAATAAATGTACAGGTACCAGATACTGAAGAGGAGCGTGATGTAGTAGGTCCAACACTTGAATCTGACGTATATGCAAATCCCTTAAGAGTGCTCAAAGTGAACATTGGCACGAAGGAGAAACCGAAGTTTGCAAAAAATTGGTGATTATTGGAACAATGGGAATGTGGAAAATATTGTAGGCCTATTGCACGAGTATCATGATCTCTTTCTGACAACCTTTTCAGAGATGAAGGGAATAGTTGGGAAATTGGGCAAGATAAAGATCCCATTAAATCCATATGTTACGCCATTAAGATAGATACCTTCCAGATTGAATCCGAAGTATAAGGAAAAAGTGAAAGCAGGGATTGACATAATGATAGAATCTAGTATAATTGAACCCATCGCAAAGTTTGAATGGATAAGTCCAATGGTGGGGGTATTAGAATTTGTGTAGACCTAAGGAAGTTGAATGATGCTTGTTTACATGACCCGTTTTCGACCCCCTTTACAAATGAGGTATTAGATAATGTAGGAGGTAAGGAGGCCTTCTCGTTCACCAATGGATTTTCAGGATACCATTAGAAAAGGATTGTGCCAGAAGACAAACATAAGACGACATTTGAGATAGAATGGGGAAGCTACCAGTACAAGGTGATGTCATTTGGGTTAAATAATTCACCTGCTATTGTTGGATGTTTCTTGTGTTGACCTGAGTTCTATTTTAGGTTTCCAACAAAACCCTACAAACCATCAGCACTTATGGAGACCAAAAGGAAACACTGTGCACATAGTGCATAATGTGATCTCACCTAATATGGCTTATCGATGAGTGTAGGAACTAGATGTCTGCAGTCTTGGAAGGTAGATTGTTGTGGGGATGTTAGAAATTATTTCTACCTCAAAATATACTATATCTATTCATATAACACATCATTATATGTAGATCTACCATTCTGTAATCATTTTCATTCATTTAACAATTATTATGTAGTAATAATCATGGCATTATATTGTGTGTTGCATTTTACTACTAACACATCCATTCATTCATTCATCATAAATAACAGTAGCAAGAAATAAGACAAATATTCCACACAGAAACACCATTTTACCTTTGTTCACACCCCTTGGGCTACATCCACAAATACCTGGCTTTCTTCTCTCTTTTATTATTCTCCATCAAGTTCATAGTGTCGTGTGCATTACATTTGTTTATTGTGTTTCATGCATTACCATTGAGTACAACTGAGGATAAAAATATTGCACCAAGCTCCAAAGCTTGTGACCTTACCCTCTATTACAATTCATATCTTTGTCTCCAAAACTGACTCTAAGATCATCTCAATATTATCTCAACCACTAAAATGCACTCTCTCACTCTCAACTAGATCTCCTCATATCTTACAATACATATTTATATTACAAAAATGGTAAAATAGCCATTACCACAATAACCAAAACCTTAACCCCCTAACCCTAGGTGATTTAAGTTTGTCCACTTTCTAACTTCCTGAGCGCAACTGGTCCAAAATCCAACCATTTTCTTCTTTGATCCGCATAATTTTTCCTTTCTTTAACTTTCAAGCTTTCCCGACATTGTTTTTCCCTTTTTTTCGGTGCATGCTCCTCTTCTGGTCCATTTCCTAACTGCTTCATTAATTATTGTGATTTTCCCAAAAATGGCCTATGCCAATAGGCCCCCAACACTCACTTGTGTCTCATCCCCTTGTTTCCTTGGTGCGCTATGTTTATGTCCTTGTATTTGCATCTACACAGGTTGACTTCTTTGAAAGGCCAACTTCTACTTGTTTCTTGGATTTTGATACCTTATTTTGAATCATTGGCACCTTCCATTCCTGAGGTCAATCCTTCATGGCCCACTGCACTTCTTCTCCTATGACACAGTATATCAATTTTATCCACTCCTTCTTAGGATCCATCTTAACCTGGATCCACATGTTATGTCTGGAAGCCTTAAAATATGATTTTCCTTGATTTTCCCTCGCCACTCCTAGTGGTATTCTCCATGTATTAGCCATCTTCTCCTGCATCTCCTCAAACATCATGGTAAAAATGTTGGAATTTTCCTTCCTCTACTTTTGATCTAAAGTGTGCCATAATGTGGTATATTTTGTTGTGGAGCACTTTCCTAGACTTTGGTAAGATATGCTACATTTTGGTTCTTCGTACCCAACTAAGGCTATCAATATAATTAACCATGAATAATGAAAATATATACCTAAATCATGTGCTTCCTTGCAATCCTCCAAGAATAAGTTTAATATATAAGGAGCCCAACTGAGTAAACTCCCCTTTTCCCACTGCACAGTTGTTGTTATTACTACTACAGGGGATTCCTCCTTGCGACATTTCCTCAAAAGTTTGCATGCCATCAATTTTGTTGTGAACTTCATTGTTGGATCATTTGTCTATCTAACGACCATTCCCATGTAACCTCTGTCAGTCCCATATTTTCTCTTTATCTCATCTACCATGGATTTCTCTTTGGTTTGATCATCCATGTATTGGTCTGTTTTTGCGTAATTTATTGGTAAACCTGTGATTTATGCAACTAATTCTACATATATGGATATTGGCCTATCCATCTATAATATGCCTCCATGTAATAGTGATAGTATATGTTTGACACAAGAATTTACATACTTTCCTCTCCCAAAATGAGGAATCTCTAGCAGGTTCATGATCCCTATGTTATAAAGTCCTGCAATCCATTGTTTCATCTCCAAAATGGGATCCCTTGATGAACCCTCTCCTTTACTCTCCATGTACACTTTTTGTACAAACTCGGGGAACTTCCTTTCATCTGCCACATCATGATCACCATACTTCTATTTTTTGACAAACCCTAACAGGTCACCAACTACTTTGACTCCATCAGGTATTTGTGGTAGTGACATTGTTAACTCCTTTTGTTTTCTTGGTGTTCTTGGAATAGTAGGTTTTTCCTTAGTCCTCTTCTTTCCCGTTGATGTCCCTTCAACTTCCACTAGATTCTCTTCCTCATCTTCTTCTGTGTCTAAATCTTGTTGGTTCGTAATATCTTCCACCTGTACTTGTTCCTCCAACTGTTGCATTGTCTCTGCAACCCAGTGTTTCACTTCATCAGACTTTGTTCTTTCATCATATTCTTCATTTGTCTCTACCTGTGGTTGTTCTATGCCTATTCCAACTTGTTGTGTGGGGTTCTTCTCCATGCTAGGGTTTTGTTTTTCACCGTGAGTATCGACATCCATTTCCTCTATCACTGGATTCTGTTGTTTCTTCTCCTCTACAATCGTCAGGATAACTAGATAAATTACTGGTGAAGGAATGACATCCACGCCCACTAGTCCCTCAGGATGAACTAAATTTACTCCCTCGGTTGTTTTTTCATGTGGATACCTCATGGCACTTCATGTTTTTCTTGCAATCCAACTAGGAGATCAAAATTTTGGTGGCGCCATTCTGCTCAATCTGGATGGGTTTCTTTGAATATTCGTTGAACACCTTGGATTCACCTGATCGTACTAGATTTTATTCCTTAGATATTGTTTTCACAAATTCAAAATGAGGCTTTACCTTTCACCTTTTCTTCTTTTATAGTCATGCCATAAATGTTATGTCACGTTGTACTTTTTTTATCATCACTTTTTCCTTTTTCCGACTACTTCCTGTATAGGCGCGCACCTTTTTCTGTCTGGTCACCTTTCTCTAGTGCGCAATGTCTTCAGGTTCTATCATATCAATTACTATCTGCTACACATTGTATCATCTAACTGCATGTGTAACACTTATCCATCTACTGCATCTTTTTGTATTTTTCTTCTTTTTCCAAATTTTTTTCTTTCTTTTTATTATTTTCTTTACTATATACATTATGTACAATTTTATTTTCCTATGCAACAACTACTAAGGATTACTGGTTCAACTATCCCTATATAGTTTCGGTTGAATTTCATTGACCATTCCTTGAATCTCTTTTCCTTCTAGATCCTACAAATGCACAACACCTCCATCTGTGACAGATTTTATCTCATATGGACCTAGCCAATGCATCCTGAATTTCCCTGGGTGTTGTAAGTACTTGTTGTCATAGAGGAGAGCCAGATGTCCTTCCTTAAAGTTTTTCTTCTTAATGTGACTATCATGCCAAGCTTTTTCTTTGGCTTTTCGTACTTCCTGATGAAAACCAACCATAATCATGCCTCTTCTAGTTCCATAAGTTGAGACAATAATTCTTGAGTTGTGCCTCTTTCTGTCATGTTTGTAATAGCTACGATGCATGGAATAGGTATCAAATATTTCAAAGGGACTACTTCTTCCTGACCATACACCAATATCAAGGGTGGTTTCCCTGTGATTTTCTTACATGTAGTTCTATAATCCCATAATACTACTGGTATCTCGAAATCCCAATCATCCATGTTCACATTGCAAATTTTACTTAGGGAATTATCCAAAATCTTATTAAATGCTTCCATTGTTCCATTAACGTGAGGATGATATGGAGTTCTGTTCTGATGGTGTATCTCAAATTCTTTAGGCATTGCTTGAATGGTACTATTAATAAAATGAGTTCCATGATCACTCATAAGAATTCTAAGACATCCAAATATTTTTATTACTTGTTCAAAAAATAAGTGTGTTGTAGTGTCTATGTTGCAATATTTTACTATTGCTACTTCATCCCATCTGGTTAAATATTTTGTCGTTGTAATGATATACCTTACTCCTTATATTCTAGTTGGCGGATTGATTGGTCCTACAAATTCAATTTCCTATTTTTCAAACAATTTAATAGTTACCTGAGGTTTTAAGGGAATCTCATCCCTCCTGGATAGAATTCATACCCTATGGTAGATATCACAAGTATAGAAATACTCCTTTTCATATCTAGAAGCTATTGGAAACCATAAACCTGCATGTAGTATCTTCTGCGCAATAGATTTTCCTACATAATTTCCTCCATCTAATCCTTCATGTGCTTCTGCTAAGATGATAGGACACTCATGTTCCATGACACATCTCCTTAGAATATTATCTGCAGCTAATTTATAAAAGTATCATGCAATTAGTTGGTAATATGTATCTCTAACCAACAAATTCTTCTTCTGTGTAGTGGTGTATTCCTTTGGGGCAAATCATGTACTCAAAAATTCAATGATATCATAAAAACATTCATCAACAATCTACACTGAAAAGAGTTGTGCATCGGTAAAATCATCCTCCAAGTTGCTTGGTTCTTCTCCATTAGTTATCTTTGACAGATGATTTCGCCCTGCATTCAATCTTCCAAGTTTCACAACTACTTCAAAATAAAAATATTGAAATAACAACAACCATATACATATTCTTTCCCCCAACATTGGCTTGTTGACCAGATATTTAAGACAAGAGTGATATGTGAACATTTTAAAATTTTGGGCTAATAAATAATGTCTGAAATTTTGCAATGCATACAGCTAAACCTTCTCTTTCTGTTGTATTATAATTATGTTCTGGCTCTAACAGTTTCCTACTTGCAAATGCTTTGGGTGACCTATGTAACCTTCTTTTGGATGTGTTAGTACTGCTCCAAGTTTTATTGAAGATGAATCCACATGAACATGGAACTCTTTTGACCAATATGAAAACATTAGAATTGGTGTTGTCACCATTTTATCTTTTAATATGTCCAAACTCTATTGGTGCTCATCATTCCACTAAAACTTGATATCCTTCTTTAACAGTTTCTCCTTGGGCACAGTAATTTGTGCGTAGCTCTTTATGAACTTTCTATAGTAACATGTATGACCTAGTGTAGCTCTCAATGGGTGCACTGACTTAGGTGGTGGTAAATTAACAATGACAACAATCTTTGCAGGATCAACCAGCAGACCATGTTTACACACCACATGCCCTCAGAAAATTCCAAATGGCGCGTTGAATATGCATTTCTTAATATTCAAAGATATTTCACACTGTCTACACCTGTCTAACATTAATATTAAAATTTTAACATGATATTTCAATAGGATAAATATTGTCCAATCATCCAGATAAACCTCCAAAAACTTATGTATAAAATCTTTAAATGAAGCTACCACTACTCTTGAAAAAATAGCAGGGACATTTTTCAATCCAAAAGGAATCACTATGTACTGATATAACCCCCATTCTATAGAAAATGTAGTCTTATGATGATCCTCTGGTGCTATTATGATCTGGTGATACCTTGAAAATCCATCAGTAAAGGAGTATGCTTCTTGTCCTCCTACATTCTCCAATACCTCATTTGTAAATGGAGTAGGGAAGGGATCATGCAGAAAATAATCATTCAACTTACTCAAGTCTACATGGATCCTTATTACCCCTTGCTTCTTCTCCTGAACTACCATAGGAATAATCCACTCAGATTCTTCAATAGGTTCTATTATACCAACCTATAACATTTTATCAATCTTTGCCTTCAATTTTTGTTTATATAATGGATTCAACCTATAGGGTCTCTGTCTTATTGGTCTGGAATCTGGTCATAAAGGAATCTTCATTTCTCCAAATTCTCTTGTTATCCCTTTCATTTATGAAAACGTCGTTGGAAATAGATCAATATATTCGCGCAGTAACTATGTTATTCTTTCCACTGTCTAGTTGTCCCAATATTCACCAATACTTGCAATTTTTGGATTCTCTTTTGTTCCAATATTTACCTTCTTTATCTTCAGTGGTGCAACAAATTATTATGACTATAATTTTGGACCTTCTACTACTCTTTCACCTTCAACTTCTGTTATCTGAATGTCTCATAGATTTTCTTCTGTTGGTTCATCTTCTGCGACGTGGTAACAATGTAACAATTGTCAGACTGTTTGTCTATTATGATTCTGATAACATATTACAATTTCAACTTCAGTTTCTTCAAAAATATTTTATTTTATAAACTTTAGTCCTTCATCCATCATTGGATTCTCTTGTTCAAATTCAAACATAATCACAAACTTCTGCTGCAACTCTGTCCAAATTCCACTTCCTCTATGCAGTTCCAATTCTATATACCAATTTCTTGGTATGCCTTCTAATGTATGGATAAAGTGGTGTGACCACTCCTCTAGTTGTACCAATCTCCATTGGGTTATACATATGGCTATATGTTCTTTTTCTTTTCCTATGCCATCATATTTCTGCATATATTGCTTCTCTTATTTTGCACCAAATCTTATGCACATTAATCTTTTGAATTGATACTAATCCTATATATTTTCTTTATGAGTACCCCACCAACGTGCAAGTGTTTATTTCAAGGCATTTTCCAAGACTAGTAACCTTTAAATTTCCAGGACTTCTAATTCAAACTTTGTTAAGAATTATTCTAAATCATTTTGAACATAAAAACTTGGAGGTTCTCTTACCTCTGTGCCAACCCATCTTAGTGCACCTGTCATTCTTGCACATCTTCTAGTAGATATCTCATGTAAGAGGTGTTTCCAATTCTCCAGTCCTGTGTCAAAATATGAAGCACAAGAACTTATTCTTCTCCATCTAAGAATTCCATTTTTGGGGGGGTTAATGTAATGTTCCTCGCACACACTAGTTCTATAAAACTGATTTATCTCTTCTATAATGAAGTTATTTGTCGTTGATTCAACATATATTCCTCCTTATGAAGGATATAATGGTGCTATGAATCCATATTCTCCTTATTCAAAAATTATTTTCCTGGTCTACAACTTGATGATAGCTTGATTTTCAAATGCCCAATCCAATCCCAACAATGTTGGATAAGGTGTAGTATTATCCACTATATCAATTACCTAAAAATCTGCCATAGTGCGTACACCATCTAAATCCATTGGTATGCCTTTCAATCTACCAATTGGTATCACTCTATGTTGGTTTTCAAATTTTAGCTGAATAGGTGAATATCCCAATGTATGCTCCCCCATGCATTCCCATGTTTTCTTAGGAAGAACATTTACCTCAGTTCCCAAATATAATACGATGTCACCCATATTAAAGTCTCCATTGTTTTCATTCAGTATGAACTCTTTATTTGTTCTTTTCTTCCTATGTACATGATTAACTTTCTTTTCTTCTAGTTGTATCTCTTCTCCATTATTGCATTTTTCTAACAAACCTTGTAACATTTGTATAGATATTGGATCATTCAATAACTTCAAGAAAGATATCAGAAAGTTTCTTAGATTAGATACCTTTTATGAAGGTTGATCTCTGTTGGTATGAACATATGGATGATACATATCATATACTAGCACATCATATCTTGGTTGTGCATTTGAAGTAGAAGTAATATTCTCCTTCAAAATTTCTTATATGACCTCCTTGAATGTCTCTTTTTCCTTGTCCGCATCAAAATGTTGTTTAGGTGTTGTATTCTTTCTGACCCACTGGAGTTGATTTTGATTTTGATTTCATGCATTTTCTCCTATATTGGTTCCACCTTGAGTAACTATATTGATCTTTTCCCCATCATCTTCTCTACTTTTTGTGGCAATCCATTGAACATTTTAATTACTCTGATTCATTTTTTCCTGTATCTTTGTCAGAAGTGTCAGACAGTCTTCTGTAGTGTGATTTGTTGCACGATAGTACATGCATGTCACTGGTGGTAGTGAAAAATCCCTTGCACAATGTCCAAGTTGTTGACAATTGTGGCAGGTTACTGGGCCTCGACCTCTTCCATGTCCTCCTCTTCCAAATCCTACAATGTTTCCTTGATTATCTTTGCGTGGTGTATTATGTTGTGGTACTTGATTATATTGAGGTGGTGCTGCAATATTTTATGCATTATTATATTGTTGAGCAAGTGGAGTTTTCATTAGTTCATCCTACATCCTATAAGCATATGAATTCATTTACTTCATAAGCTCCATGGTTCTACAATCATTATCCTCATGTCCTACATACTTGCATAAATTACAGAATGTACTCTTAGGCATTGTTTGATATTTTTGCATCAGTGGACAATGATAGGGATCATGTCCATGTGTTTTACATATTTCACACCATACTCCTCTTGTAGGTAAGGGATTCAACATACCTTCTCCCAAATACTACACAAATGTTGGGCACTCCTTCTTGTGGTGTCCTTATGTTCTGCATAAGGTACACCAGACAACTTCCCTCTTCTCTTTTCCTTTGTTCGGATTCAACTGAAATGTCATATTATTAATATCTTCTCTCAGCTCTTCTATAACTGGATCGGTATGTTTATACTGATTCCCTTCCAATTTTAAGGTTTCCTACAGAGCCTCATCTTGAGTCTAGAAATTTTCTTACCTCAATGGATACTTAAAGTGTGACAATAATGAATTTATGAAAAGTTGCCTGTGTTGCATATCTGTTATGGGATATTTCAACTTACCTTTAAATCGTTTGAACTTCTGATCGACTTCCCAAACTGAGTCCAATGGATTATGTTTGATCCCTATCATTTCATTCATATATTGATCTTATGAACATGGTCACTAGAACTCATTGATTAGTTCCTTATTCACATATATGATGGTTTTCGGTGTTCCTTGTGGACTGTTCACTACTAGACTCATAAAATTGTCTAGTGCACAGTTTCTGAATGTGATTGCAAGGTGTTGATGGGCGAAAGTGACCGTCCGTCAATTGGAAGAACGAGTCTGGTCCGGGTTTGTCTAAATAACCCAAGTCGTTTGGTATAACTTGTCCTGACAGGTTTAATGGCTCTGTTGGCCAATGTAAAAATTCTAAAAGAAAGGAAATAAAAGAAATAAATAAATTATTAATTACTAAACACTATATATATATGTGTGTGTGTGTGTGTGTGTGTGTGTGTGTGTGTGTGTGTACATATGTTCAAATGTAACTGTAGTAGTTGTATTTAAGCAGAAGATATACAAGTCGTGTTTATTTACATGATTTACAAGATGCAAGTTTTAATTGAAACTTACGAAAATCAATGTGAAAAATAATTGCTTCTAGGAAGCAGATAAAGAAAGCACATAAAAATATTTATTATTTTTCTTTTATAAATTTAAATAATCTTGCAAAAAAAAGTTAATGAAACATGAACATGTGGATAGTCAAAGCTGAACCATACATTCTAGTTTTGATGATATGTAAATGACAGAAAAATACAAAGAAGCTAGCATGTCAGTGAATTAGTGAAGTGTATCTAAGCATCTGCATGAGTGGTGAACATCCAACTACCATGTCCAAGAGAGAAATCTGCAATGAACCTTATGATTGTTCTAAATAAATTCAGAACATGTATTGGCAGCTTAGGTTTTAATGACAGAAAAGGAAACACAAACATAAACCTGTGATCTCATAATTATACATGATTACAGCAAGATAAATCTAGAAGCAATCTATGCATTTTATCATTCAATTTAAAACTCAAAGATAAATCCCATTATTTCAATCGAAGATATAATCACAACATTTGTATCTTGATGAAGCAAATGATAGATGGTATTTATAATATAAACCTCCTACACATCACAGATCATTTAATCTAAAGATATCAGACCTGCACATGTAACAAGATTAAAAAAACATAAATAGAAACATTATAAACAAAAGGATAAAGACAAAATCCATATATGCCATTATATTAAGTTTTTGGAATCACTTGTCCATTCTGTAGTCATGGAAGAAATTTTTTGGATAATAGACTTTAAAGATTGGAAAAATTAATACATAAATGATAATAATTAACCATGTATTGATAAAAAAGACTAAAGCTATTTAAATCAATGCATAATCAATTATTCAAAGAATATGAAGATATTATAATGAAAATAAAACCATTTTACTCACAGGACAAAAGCCATTAAGCAACCTGGAATTCCATATTCTTCTTTAAAAATACTCGTCCATTCTCCCAAAGATTCCAGCCATCCATTACTCCATTTGAAAAGAAATAAAAAGTTTACAAAAGCAATAATATACAAAAGAGAAAGGATTAAAATCCTCCTCTCCAATTCTTGGATGCCCTTGGCTCTGATCTTTCTCATATATTTATAAAATGAATGAACAGTCTGGGCGGCACTATTAATTTCCGCCACCTGAAATTTGCCTCTAAAAGAGACCCAAATATCTCTCAAAACATGCATTTGTTTGGGAAAATATCTACGCAGAAGGTAAATGGGTCCATTTTGATTCTGGGTGTTCAACTGTTTCTTCAAATTCCTCACGGTTTGGCTGCAATCAGTTCTGCAAAATCATCTGTCTGATCTTGACGCCTTTCCAAATTTTATCTGTTGTTGCTCATAAAATTATTTGTAGCAATCCAAAATTACTTTTGGATAAATCATCTTGAACGTATTTGGATAATAAAATCAATCCATGATCATATCTATATCAAATACTTGATAAGAGAAACCTGTGAAACAAAAAGAAACCTAAATTAATAACCTAAAAAATAATAACCTAAAAATTGTGAATAAAACAAAATCTAGAAAAATCAAAAATGAATTTAAACTAACTATAGCTTATAAACAAACATTGTTTATAATTTTATTTCAAATATGATCTAGAATCTTCAATTTAATGGAGAAAAAATATTAATTTTGGTTTTTTACAAAATCAAACAAATGATAGATAATTCTTTGATTATTATTATTTTGAAATGAGATGCAAAAAGAAAAAAGAATTTAATTAATTAATATCACCAAAAGATTTCATAAAAATGAGAAACCAACCAAGATATTATTTGATGAAGTATTGGACTCATTATTCAAAATAGTCAAACTTGCTAATGAGCAAAAGAAAGAACACATAATCATAATTTAAACGAAAGTAAACATTTGATAAAAATTAACGTTTTTGTTTAAATTGAGATTTTTATGCTCGTTTCTAACTTTTGACATATACTCTTGTAATGAATATATCATACTATAGTGAATGTATTAAGTTTGTCTCAAAGAAATCCAAGGAATGGAACTATTTTAAAAGGTTGATTCTGTAACTCATTATAATTATCAGGATTTGAATGGGGGCCCTTTAAATTTTGTAAAAATATAGGGGGAGTTGTTGGGGCCCAACACAAGGTGATCCACTTTCGTGTCTTCATCCATGACATGTTTATCTTCCCAAATATTTTCACAAATAAATGGATGTTTCTCTGGGTCCTCCGACCCTTCTCCATGAAATTGTGGTAACCAAATGGTTGGATCTTCTCCAACCATTGTAAAATTTGTGTTACTTCCTCTACACGGTGTAGATAACTGACTACTTCTACCTGAACCTGTACTTCCACTTGAATTTCCACTGACCCCTTTACCTATTGGACTCCTTATACCAATAATTGTTGGTTGTCTAAAATCTTCTTTCATTTATGATGTCTTAGTCGCACATGGGGTTGTGGGTTCCACAATAATTCAGATTTGGAATGGAGAGACTTCTTCTGCGCTGGAACCTTGAACTCTGGTTTTTCTCTCATATGTGGTGTGCAGGATTTCCTCAATATACTCCATAGCACGAAGATCCTCTACCTCTTCTTTATCACTTTCCAAGACTTCCCGCTCGGATACTTCCCTCTTTTTCCTATTAAACTTATACTGGTAGGCTCTTCCATTGTGCGTCTTTCTTACTCTGTCCATTATTTCCTTGATCTATTCTTCATCAATAATAATAGGGTCCATTACTTCCTTATTATAACCTCTTTCTAGATCCTTCTCTATATATCATATCCTCCTTAGTGTTTCCCCCAATCTCCCCATGTGTGCATAGTTATTTAATTTTCGTATTCCATTGTCATCACGCTTTTATCATGCATCAAAATCTTGATCAATGTGTATAGTGATATATTATACCTTCCTCTTGGACCCTTCAAAAATTCTTTCTCTGCAGCAGCATAATACTTTGCAGTATCGAATGCAAACTCAGTAATGAATCCTGCAATAATGTTGTCTAGCGAAAAATACATTGTGCATGTGAACTTATTATTAACGTTTTGCAACTACGCAATATTATCAGTATTCCATTCTACTAGTCTTATCTGATTATTAGGGTGAGTGTCCTTCAATCTAAATATCCACTCCTACAACAAATGTGGAAATTCATAGAAAAATGCCTCATGAAGGTCAGTAAATACGTACCTCTCCAAATATTGGTGTGGTGTATAATTAGGGTTTGTATTATGTTTCTATGCAAACTCGATCTATTTTTTTGTCAACCATCATTGGATCTCATTTTTAGTAGGATTCCATGGTCTAAGAATCCCCTTCTAATAATTCATTCTATTCACTGTTCTTCTCAACAAGTCCCCTCCAATCCGTTCTTCTGGGTTCCAGCTGGCAACGAAACCATTTGTTGGATTTTTCTTGTGTTGACTTAGGTTCTATTTTAGGTTTCCAACAAAACCATGCAAACCCTCAACCCTTTTGGAGACTAGAGGGAAACATTGCGCACAGAGGGCACAATGAAGTCTCACCCAAGATGCCTTATGGGTGACTGCAGTATTGGCATGTATACAATATTGGAAGGAAGGTTGTTGTGGGGATGTTAGACATTCTTTCTACCTCAAAATCTACTAGATATATTCATCTAACACATCATTATATATAGATCTACCATTATGTAATCATTTTCATTCATTTTACAATTATTTTGCAGTAATAATCCTGTAATTCTAATGTGCGTTGCATTTTACTATTAATAGATTCATCCATTCATTCATCATAACTAACAATATCAAGAAATAAGACAAACATTACACACAGAGACACAAGTTTACCATATTTAACCCCCCCTAGGCTACATCCACAAAGATTTGTCTTTCTTCGCTCTTTTATTATTGTTCATCAATTTCATAGAATCGCATGCATTACATCTATTTATAACATTGTATGCATTATCGTTGAGTACCACTGAGGCTGACAAGATTGCACCAAGCTCCACAGATTGCAACCTTTATTACAATGCATATCTTTGTCTCCAAAACAAACTCTAAGATCATATCAATATTATCTCAACCACTAACACTCACTCGCTAACTCGCAAATAGATCTCCTCAAATCTCACAATACATATATTACAAAAAGGGTAAAATACTCATTACCACAATAACCAAAACCCTAACCCACTAACCCTAGGTGAGTTAATTTTTTTCACTTTCTAACTTCATGAGCGTAGCTAGTCAAAAATCCAACCATTTTCTTCTTTCATCCGTGTCCTTTTTCCTTCCTTTGAATTTCATGCTTTCCCAACGTTGTGTTTCCCTATTTTCCAGCTCGTGCTCCTTTTCTGGTCCATTTCCTAACTACTTCATTAATTACTACACTTTTCCCCAAAATGGCTTACGCCAACAGTTGTATTTTCTATAGTAGTTGTCGCAACCTTTAAGGATTTTATTCATAAGTTTCTTGAAGTGTAATTAGATGATTAGAGTGTATTTAACTTATTGAAAGATCACATAGAAACTCTAAGTTTGATGCTTCATAGATGTCAACAATATCATATTTCATTAAATTTGAAGAGATGTGTTTTATGCACACCATTTGGGATATTTTTAGGTTGTGTGGTATGCAAGTAAGGTTTGTTAGTTGATCCTACCAAGATAACAGTAATTGTTAATTTTCCACTTCTTGAATCAATGAAACAATTGAGAACAACTTTGCGTCATATCATATATTACAAGAAATTTATTAAAGTTTATGCACAGATTACAGCTCCAATGGAGAAATTGTTGAAGAAAGAAGCTAAGTTTTAGTGGAATGAAGATTGTCAAAAGGTTTTGGACATTTGAAACAGAATTTAGTAACTAAGTCCATTATAGTGTTCCTGGATTGGAAGAAAGAGTTTCACGTTAATGTGGACGCATCATTGATAGCACTCAACACAATGTTATCCAAGCTAGGAGAGGGAGAGTTAGATCATCCAATTGTTTTTGCTAGCAGGAATTTGTCAACTGTTGAGAAGAATTACGCGATGACAGAAAGGGACGGCTTGGAAATGGTTTATTCCTTGCAAAATTTTAGAAACTATTTGTTGGGGGGCCATTTCAAGATGTATATAGACCACTTTGCACTCTAATATATAGTGAACAAGTCAGTGTTGGGGGGGAGAATTTGTATATGGTTATTATGGTTCCAAGAGTATGATTTTGAAGTTAGTGTGAAGCGAGGGAAACTGAATGCAATACCAAACCATTTTTCATGGATATTGATAGGAGAATATGCAAGGAACCTAGATGATAATTTACCAAATGCACATTTATTCTTAGTTCAAATGGTAGACAACCATTTTGCAGAAATTGTCCAATATTTGAGCATAGGTGTGGCTCCATCCGATATGACAGTAGCACAGAAGAAGAAAATCATGGTTAAAGAAACAGATTAGCAGCTAATCACTGGAAATTTATACAATTTGGGTGTAGATGGGATATTGTGGAGATGTGTGCTAGAGAATGAGAAACTAATGATACTCACATAGGAAAATGATGGAATTGAAGGAGATCATAATGCAAGAAAGGCTACATCACAAAAGATCTTACATGCATGACTATGGTGGCACACCCTCCATAGGGACATGAAGGAATATTGTCATAGCTGCAATTTTTTCCAGAGAGTAGGAAGACTGCCATGAAGGGATGAGATTCCTTTGAATATGCAAGTTACCTTGCAGGCATTTTACAAATGGGTAGTGGATTCTGTCAGATCGATTAATCCACTAACATGGAACACACCCAACCCCTTAAGTACCTTTTTAAGGAATGGGGAATCAAAATGTTTCTTACATAGATCATATTGAATCATCTTGGACCCTCATTCTAAGGTCTTCATCCTCTTCTTCTCATCAAGATCTTTCCAACCACTGTCGCCACGCTCCAACCCAATCTCTGGTTCAGAATTTATGTCCTTCTAGAGTTCTACAAGCCTCATTTATCAAAGGCCACGTGGCGCCCATGTGGATCCACCTCACACGTATCGTCTCCAAGTTCCTACATCCACGGTGGAATTACATCCACCCTCAAATACAACAACGAGACTTAATCCTCATCTAATACACATGCTAGAGGAGAATTTGGCAGTGGATGCTTTGTTGTTGAACGCCCCTTTTCTTTTTGGCACACATGTCCTCCAGAGTCTTGAATTACCAGACTTATGAAACGTTACCATGTAGCTACAGCCTTCATACCTTTTGGGGCATAATTTCTAACATCTCAACTTTCTCGGAGTTACGAACTCCCGAATTCTTGAAGGAGCCCAACATCTCTCAACGTGGCTCCGACATTTGGGCCTTTCAACTTATCCTCAAAACCACACTCCAAACCTATGGATTCCTAAAGTCTCATACTCCCAAAGGGTCCACTCTCGCACATGGTGTTGTACTATATATGAGGGAAAATACAGGTGGATCCCTCATACTCCTCCTGCCAAATGGACTAAGCAATGAGTTCTAGGTGTGATACACGGTAGGGCAGAGGTGACACATGGACCCTTCAGTGAGTAACATGTGTCACGTATTAATGGTCCTATAGGGTCTAGGAAACACACAAACCATATGACATGTGGAATTTTAATTGTGGGTCCACATGACCCTCGATGATGTCATTGTGCCAGATTAATCTGGGACTGGTAGCCTCTGGGGTTTCCTAACTTCACCTACTTGCCAAACCTCTCGGAGCTTCGAAGTTCGAAGTTCCCACCAACTGTCTCCCAATTCCCCTTAGATCCCTCGGTCAAGGTGTGTCCAGGTAGATACATGAATATACAACTCACGTTAATTCGTAACTTCGACATTCAGGGGTTTCTACCTGCTCCAACTCCTTTCCTCCCGGAGTAGGACTTTGTCAAAGTGTTGTACATAATTCCTTCTTCTTGGTTAATTGTACGGTTGAGAGGGATCCCAAAGTGTCCTTAGATCGAAAATCCACATCACTTCTCAACTCTGGCATTCGAGAGTTTTGGCATGTAGTTTCCATCTTCCTCCTGGAGTTTTGAACTCCAAACCACACCCGATCTATTGCCACGTGCACCTAACGTCCACAGCCAGGATTTACTCTGGCTTGCAGAGCTTCGGGGAAAATTTCTCTCTCTTTTGTTTACACTTAGATATTGTTGGATAACCAAACTTTCATATAGCCATTTATCTGTGGACACGCATCCCTATGATCTCAACGGTCCAGATTAACTTCGTGACACCAACATTCGGGAGTTGTTGGCATTAGAACATCTTTATTCTCCCAAAGTGGTCAACGCCATACTAACCACAACATCGATCCAATGTAAGACACTTGGTAGAAGGAAAGGATGAAACATGTCCCAATCAACTAGTGACACTTGTCGAGGTCTAATTGACCCATAATATATGTGAAGGTTCCAAATCAGGATGATAATCCTAGTTCATCGCCATCTCAAATATCCCAGAGTGGGACTTCGTAGAAGTAATTAGCACTACCCCTTCACTAGGATCGATCTAACAACTGAGAGGGATCCTGAAGGATTTGAATATCAACGGTCCACAATACTTCGCAACTCCGTCATTTCAGAGTGTTGGCGACTGTGAGGTTCTAACATCCCAGAGCTTCGAGCTCCCAAATGTCTGAATCCAATAAGAGTTATCTCCTTTCGGTCTAGGATAGGGTTCCCAGGCCTTGGTCATATGGACCCTCTAATGAATCTCAGGTTGTAAGATATACTCTCAGCTAAGATTCGGTTAAGGCCATGGGAATGAGCCTATGGTCTCTTAGGCTACTGGTTTGAAGGAAGCACCCTCCAAATTCGTAGAAATTTAAGTTCTAAAACAGATCAGGGTATCTTCAAACTAGCCTAGAAGCCTAACTTGTCACCTTACACTCATTCGCATGCAATGGATTACATAAGAATAGTTAGTCATTCTCATTATAAATTAAATGTTGCAAATACTAGTCACATACACAAACATTCAGTCATGCATTTAAATTCAATTGCATAGGTTTCAAGAAATACTATCTATTATAGTTGATAGCTGACCAACTAATTGTGGGTGTTAGCCTATCCACCCAACCATAGTCTCAGAGGCATTCATTCTTAGCACTTTGGCCACCCCCGTGCCAAGACATGATATCACTAGGGAAATTTCACAGTTTCTCAGAGGTCCTTTCTCTATCAGGGTCTCTACTAGGTTTATTAGATGTCTCCTCAGCATCAATATCGCAGTCTCCTTCTCGGGTCATGTTCCCCTATAAATTCTCAGAGCTCTTTTATCTTGTCTATCTTCAATAACCAAAATAGCTTATCAAGCTTTCGGTTCTTCTTCTCTGTTCGAGAGCCTCTCGCTCCCTTTTTTCTTCTTGTGTGTCTTATTTTCTCTTGTCTATCTTCATGTGTATTTTTGCATGCCTTTCTCCTCTTTACGAAAGTTATGGACCTATCCTTTTTCTTCTGTCAAAAGGAAACTCGGGTCAATCTAGGCCTATAGGAAAAACTGCCCTCTTTGGTACTTTCGGCTAACAATTTTCTGTCTCCCCAGCCAGACCCTCCATGCTCCCATTCATGGGGGTAGTTGATTATTCAACCATCGGTCCTTCTTTCATTGACTGATTCTTCCCAGGAGCACAAACAAGGACTATTATTTCAACAAAGAGAGTTTGGGTCATTTTGACATAATGAACCCTCTCTATGGTTTCCTCACTCTTTCCTCTAGTGATATCATGTCCAGTACTTAGAGGCTTCACCCCCACAGTCAGTTATTGTCAATCTAAACAATAATACATTTACATTGTTCACATGCCATAGCATGGTGATCATAATTAATGATTAATTACAAGATGGGGGGAACAGGGGTGTTACAATCCCCTCCCCTTAAAAGGAACACCATTCTCAGTTTTGTTTCTCAGTAACACATGTCATGCCTTTGCCAATCATATTTTTCAGAAATCTTGATTCTCCTTATTGGTCAGGTCCTTTCCAAACTCTTGGACTTCTTCACCTACCTTCAATAATCTTGGACAACAAGCATATTAATCACAATTTCATGCAAAGACATTTTGTTGTTGTGCAAAATTCAAGAGGGAATTTTTCATAATCTAGCACAACACTTATTTGTGTAGTTTATGGATCTGCATCCACATGGCTGTCTTGTTATCTTGGCTCACTGTTTTTCGTGGACATACCCATTTTTTGCATGATCCCAATAAATAGTTTATAATAATTATCAAAGTCTCCTCTTCCTTGCGGTCACTCACCCTCTAGGCCCTGGATCAGGCATCCCATTCTCTGCTATATAGTTCATCGGGTGATCCATCTTGTGTTTCCAAGGCTTTCTCGCACAAGAATAGTTTCAGAGACTTCATTGAGCCTTATAGTCAAGGCGTCCCTCTGACTTGCTCTGTCGAGGCGTCCCTTCAGCCTACTTTTCCACAACACAACATAATCTAGGTGATCATGGCTTAACACAGGGTTCTCATGTCCCACTCAGTGGCCTTTTCATGATTTCCTACTTGATAGCCTTCATATTTCCTCCCTAGACATATCTTTTCATTTCACCTGTATAACAGGTATACAAAAATTATGAGATATTATCATCAATTTAAAATTTAGAATATTCTTGCAAATATTTTACCCACATATTTCCAAATTCCACATTTATTTTCAGATATGTTCCACACAGAAACCAGATTCAAAAGTATGGGATTTTCCTTTCCATATCAGTTTAGCTCAACAGGTAATTGGTATTCCTTATGGGATTACAAAACTTCCATATCCAAGACCCTTTTCTTCTTACAAATTCAACATTCCTCGTCCAAACCAATTCTTATATTTCATGAACATTGTATTTTCACAACTATGCAAACTAACAGTCCAAGTCATTTTCATCCATTTCAAGGGTACAGAGAAAAATGAAATATCATTATTTACATGTGCATCCTTTCAACATACTAAATTTTCCAAATATAAAATGACTTTAATCAATGTGCCAATATTCATGGCCAAATTCATACCCAATGCACCCTTGTGTTGATTTCAAGTTTGTCACACTTTATGACAAGTACTTTTCCATGGTGTGTTGGAACTTAACCAAACTCTTCACCATATGGCTTATTCATTCTCATTTATTATTGCCGCAAGACTATACTTCTTACTATAGGATAATCACGATCCTAAATCAGTACCTAAGTTTCCCTTGAATGCACCCAATCATTCTTCCTTCATTAGTAACCAGGGTGCCAACACCCATGGCCACCCAAATTTTATTTTTCTTTAACACCTACACCATGTAAGTAAAATATTTGAAGTTCCTCTTTCATCAATGGAAAATCCATTTTCTTCCCTTTATGCAAACATGCATTTCCTCGAAGCAATTCCCTGCAATGTGCTAACTATGAGCACCTTTATTCCCAATCTCCCTAGATTGATGATTGTACCCATGGTACTCTTTACTCATGCATTTTCTTTCAAGGATTATAACTCATCCTTGACTGGCATAGACATACTCTCTCTATTGTTCAGATTCTTCTTTCCTGAATCTTACCCTGCTTGGGTAGAAATAACATACAACAACCACTCACAATTATTTACATCTCTTTAAGATAATGAAACCTTTTCAAAAGGGATTCTTACCAAATTCCTTCATTCCTTATGCCACATAGGTAAGGAAACTTTTATACCTTCTATGGATGCAAGCACTCTCTCTGATATTACCTCATCAATGGTTCTTTCTAGGGACTTTTAAAATCCATTCAACAATCTTTTAAGAATAACCTTCTCATAGTCATCCTTTGCTTGAGGTTGTCCATCATTGGCAACTATCTTTCTCAACAACTCCAATTCCTTTCTACACGTCATACATCATAAATATTTTAGTTTTTATGTAAAATAAAAAAGCATGTATCATATCAACAAAACATTTCCATATATGTCCTAGCATATCCTTATGCACTTCTTCACGTCATCCTCAATGTTTTTCAGGAGTGAAACACTAATAATTCTGAATTGTTTCTACAGTCATACAATCATCATCATTATTATATCAAAACATTTAATTTTATTAGTAAATCCATCTCTCGTACCAGAGAAATACAATATCCAATAAGGAAGGGGTCAAGGAACTCTTCCCTCGTCCCACTCCTTCTACATAGCCCTAGACTTTCAGTCCAACTGAGTTATTTTCCTTGTGCTTATTTAAAATATGCTTATTTATTTATTCTCCCTTTTCAAGTCGTACTTGTTCCCACAACTAATCTTCTAAAGTTTACAACTCTGTTAAACAATTCAAAGTTCTTAGGGTGAGAAAAGTGTTCCTCCTTTTCTCCTTCATTGTTTATGCAATCTACTATGGAACAATCGTAAGTATATTCTATGATTGAACTTAACAAATCGATGCTCTGATTTGCAATCAAATTATCTGTCAAATATTGCTATGTCAGAATTATTATATCTAGAATCGTGTAGTTTAAAATCAATTGAGGGATAAGATCGATGTTCATAATCCATTGTGGAGATTGTATATGCACATAGGTTAATGTCGGGACCTGTACCCGTAATTTAAATACAATATAGTTTTGTTTTGAGTTTGAGATTTGATAGTAGATCAGACAGCTCATATCCATTGAAGAGATTATAAAATGCGGTGGTGGACCTGACCTTTGGCGGACCCGCAAAATTATAAAATGCACATGGTATTTGTTTGAAATCTGACTATGGTTTGGGACTTTAATTTTACATTGTAATATTAAACCAATCTCCACTATAGATCTGTAGATATAATGGTTACCGTAGGTCTGTGGGTGGATTTCATAATTTTTATTGACGTCCACTGCATTAAAGGTAATCTAGGATTCTTGTGTGTGTGTGTGTGTG
>ML777700.1:232539-268721 GCA_009831015.1 Picea engelmannii | reverse complement strand
TGTGTGTGTGTGTGTGTGTGTGTGTGTGTGTGTGTGTGTACACACACACACACACACACACATATACATATATAGGCATGTATCCCACTGCTCAATTCTTATCGGTCATTAAGGTTGCGACTTTGTTCTCCTGACAGAGTCTTCACATAGTTCCTCCACAGGGAAATCCTTTAGCATGCACTTCCTTATTTCATATTCTTCACTATCTATGATAGCCTCAACCTTGAGTTAGCTTCAGTTGTTTACCAAATATTTCACAAGGAATATAAACATCCATCTTTGTTATGCCTCCAAATTATTTATCCACACATATTCTTGGTTTTTGTTAACTTACATCCATGATGTATTTAACCACCTGCATAATCATAAGCCTATATGTATCTACCATAGGCATATTTTGCATCTCATATACATATTTTCTTTAAAATCATTCAACTCATGATTGTTCACAATCATTCTCAAGCGATCCTCAAAGGCATAATCATGTTTCCTCTTATCATGACAACATAGCATCCTTACTCATTTACTCCATCTATTTATAATAGACTTTCCTGGAGGAATGGAACACATTACCCTCAAGCGATTGCTCAAAATGAACTTCCATGAGTCTTTAGAATAGTGTCATCCATGCATCCATGGTATTTCTTAAATCTTGGCAAGTGAAATTATTGCCTTACATTTCATTTGTCCAGGAAGTCATATCGTGACTATAGTATATATATATTCTTACATCACACATGTGAATCACCTGCGCATTTAATATTATTCAATCATATCTATTTGGACTTAATATCAGTCTTCATATCAAGTAACCTCTCAATGCATCAATTCATGCACTAAAGCATATACAAACATAGCTAAACATTCATCATGAAATCTCATTTCTTATACCCCTTTCCATGTCCTTCACGGACATATCAAACTTCCAGATCTTTCTCCCAAGGATATAACTTCCATTCTCATGAAAATTTCCATAGATATACTCAACATTGAGCTTCCCTTTCAGTTGAGAACTTGCAGTCATTCACATGATATCCACCTGGAAGTTTAGCAAACATAGTCATAACTATGTTTCCCTTTCTATGCGATAACAAATAGCAAGAAAAACACTCCTGCGTCAACTTTCATGAACAAATTTCCCACTCATAAATACAGTATGGGAAATTATAACCATGCCCAAGGTAACAAAACAACCAATCTAGTTTCCAATTGGTCTCAGTCAGTAGACCTTTTGATCAAGTAAATCCTTTTCTATATTTGCTCACCACGATCCAAACCATATCTAAAATCCATATCTATATGGCTACCATCCACCATTGGATGTCAATCTGACCCATTGGGCATGTAGAAGTTCCCCAACACTTCCTTTACCACATTCAGGAGCAGCATTTAACTAACCATTTTACCTTATTTATAATAAATTTTAATGTCTAATATCATTTGGATTATTTCCTTAAATCCCAAAAACAATTTAGATCATAATCAGTCTTGGGAAGATGGTCCATCTCTTTCTTTTTAAATTTTGATAGAGGTTCTAGTTGTTTTTTTCTACTCTCAATAGTAGAAGGCTTCATTCCTTTATTTAGTAGAGGATTAACTAATCCTTTTAGGAATGGGAAAGACATGGTGTCAACCCTAAAAGTTCTCTAATAATATTCTTATACGACTCGTGCATGAGCCCAAGCAGGCCAAGTGTTGCTGCCATGCTCTGATGCCAAATTGTAACACACCCAACCCCTTAACTACCTTTTTAATGAATGGGGCATCAAAATTTTTCTTACTCATATAATATCGAATCATCTCGGATCCTCGATCTAAGGTATTCATCCTCTTCTACTTGTCAGGATATTTCCATCCATTGTCGCCACGCTTCAACCCAAGATCTGGTTCAGAAGTTATGTCCTTCCATAGTTCTACGAGCCTCATTGATCAAAGGCCACATGGCACCCACGTGGATCCACCTCACATGTATTGTCTCCAAGTTCCTACATCCACAATGGAAGTCCATCCACCATCCAATCCAAAAAAGAGACTTAATATTCATCTAATACATAGGCTAGAGGATAATTTGGTGTTCGGTGCTTTGACGCTTAACGTCCCTTTTATTTTTGGTACGCATGTCCTCCAAAGTCCCGAATTCTTGGACTTCTGAAACGTTTCTGCATAGCTCTAGCCTTCCTCCCTTTTGGAGAATACTTTATAACATCTCAATTCTCTCGGAGTTTGAAATCCCAAATTCCTGAAGGAGCCCAAAATCTCTCCACATGGCTCTGGCCTTTGGGCCTTTCAACTTATCCTCAACACCACACTCCAAACCTCTTGAGTCCCAAAGTCTCGGAATCCTGAAGGGTCCACTCTCATACATGGTGTTGTACTAGATATGATGGAAAATATAGGTGGGTCCCTCATACTCCTCTCACCAAATGGACTAAGCGGTGAGTTCCAGGTGTGATAAATGACGGGGCATATTGAAATATTGTAACTGTAAAGAGTATTTTATTTATTATTGAATTATTATTTATCCTATCAATCCCCTTTTGTGGATTGATCATGTTGGTCCTTGTACTTGACCAAATCCCATTTTGTGTATTGGTAAAACCCTAATTATATTATGATAATTAAGCAGTCGTCCCCAAGGCCTAATTAAAGTGGTTTTACCCACTAAGAAGGGAAGGCTGCCCTGCCCAGTGAAGAGACGCCTTTCTAGCACCTTCCAGGTAGTATAAATAAAGGAGTCCAACACCTCATTTGTTCACTCACTCATTCACTCATCAAGTGTGCAAGTTTGGAGAGCTACAGTTGGGAGAAGAAGGAAGAGATAGGCGCATTGCTTAGTGTTGGATATTCTCTATTTTTTTGGTTTATTATCTTGGAATTGTATTGGCTATCTATATTAAGGAAGTTTTTATTGGTTTTTCTCCCCCATGAGGGTTTCCCGGGATAAATGTTGTGTATCTTTTGATTGTGTTTCTCTCAGTGATATTATCTATGCTATTGTTATCTAGTAAATTGAAAAGAAACTTAATAGTTTCTCTAAAATTAACATGTTTTTAGAGCTAAACTAAAGAGTGCACCTTTCATTGGATAAGAAAAAACGTCATTGTTGTCATACAAGAAAATTAGGAATTTTTATTGGAGAGAAATTTCAGCCTAAAATTCATCAAGGAAGTGCACCCTAGCCTAGCAAACTCATTGGACGCTTGAGCACACTTTTCCAATGGACAGAACTACCGAAAATTGAAAACCTAGTTTGCATTGGTACCAGAATACCTGAAAACCAGAACCAATACCAGAAGTACCAATCCAGATTTCCACAGGTCAAATTTAAAAGGGAAAAATTTGGATTTTCTGAAATTTGACCACATCAGCCTACTCGCCTTGGACAAGCACACCTCCTGGTAAGTTCATATTTAATTGCTAACCAATTTCATTTTTTGGTCATTTTCCCAGCTCTAGGTCAAGATGTCTGCAAGCACCAATCTTGTTGAAAATTTAGAAGGTGTGGATAACTTATGTGCCTAGAAGTATAGGATTTCACTCATTCTTGAAGAGAATGATCTTTCAATATTTATCAAGGAAAATGTACCAGAACCTACAGATGTTATAGCTAAAGGAAAGCACTAGAAAGATATGGTTAGGTCCAAAAGAATCATTGTTGGCTCTATTAAAGATCACTTGATCCATCAAGTGGCCTCCAAGAATACTCCAAAATAAATTTTTGATGCCCTAGCCAGGATGTATGAAGGAAAGAATGTCAACCGAAATATGAATCTAAGAAACCAACTCAAGAATACAAAAATGCAGAAAGGAGAAACCGTACATGACTACTTCTCTAGGGTTTCTCAATTTAAGGAGAAACTAGAATCAATTGAATACAACCTATATGAATATGAGCTCATCTTAAAATCTCTTAATGGACTCACAAGACCTTGGGATGCCTTCATCCAAACTATTTTTTCTAGAAAGGAAAAACTACAATTTGACAGTCTTTGGGAAGAGTGTATTCAAGAAGAAGCAAGAGTAGCTAACTGATAAGAAGTACTATTAAGTGATGAATTTCAAGATCTATCTACTCATACTAAAGGAGGAAAGAGAAGGACTCACTTCAAGAAAGAGACCCACCCACATAAGGAGTCTCACTCCCCAAATAAATTCATCCATAAAGAATCTCACCCTCCAAAAAGATTCTAGAAGTTTCAGAAAGGTCAAAGAAGAGAAAAGGATTTCTCATCCTAGCAATGTACCATTGTGACAAGATGGGACATATTATTAAGAATTTTCCAGCTATAAGAGAAGAATACAAGAAGAGAAACAAAAGGCACCATGCCCATGTAGTTGAAGATGAAGAGCCACCTACGAAGATGTTGAAAGAAAATATTGAAGACTATGTCTTAATCTCTTCCCTCTCAGGATCAATATCACATGGAGAGGATACTTGGTTCATAGATAGTGGTGCTTCAAATCACACGACAGGTCAAAGAGACATTTTCTCTATCCTTACCGAAAATAAATCTCCCCAGAAAGTTACACTTGGATATGATTACCAGTAACCTATCAAAGGAGTGGGAGAGTCCAATTAAAAACTTGATTCAGGGACCCCAATGAATATGAAGGATGTACTATATGTACCAAGTTTGACAAAGACCTTGATTTCTATCTCATCTTTAGATAAGAAAGGCTTAAGGGTTGCATTCATAGATGGTGAAGTCATCATGTGGCCTAAAGAAAAAACCATAAAAGATGCAATTGTTATTGGAATAGAAGAAGGTGGCCTGTATAAATTAAAATTCCACTCAGAAGAAGCCTTAACACACTCCACCGAGATTCCATGTGAACTTTGGCATATAATACTAGATCACATCAACTACAAAGCATTACCATACGTGAGAAAGGAAGTTACAGGTCTACCAATATTCAAGGTTGACCATGAAGGTGTCTGCAATGGATGTGCACAACGAAAGAACATCAAGAACCCTTTCCTGAAGAGAGACAGTAAAGTAGAATGAATCTTAGAGCTCATCCACTCAGATGTATGTGGCCCAATGCCATCAACCTCCATTAGTGGGTATGTATACTATGTATCATTTATTGATGACTATTCTTTCAAGACTTGGGTTTACTTCTTGAAATCAAAAAACGAAGTTTTTGGAAAATTCAAGCAATTCAAAGCCTTGATAGAGAATCTCTCTGAAAGAAATATCAAGACGTGTAGGTCAGATAATGGAGGAGAATACACCTCAAAATATTTTCTAAAATTTTGTAAAGATGTCAGGGTTAAGAGGGAGCTCGCCACTCCCTACAATCCTCAACAAAATGGTGTAGAAGAAAGGAATAATAGAACTATAATGGAAGCTGTGAAGACTGTGATCCACTATCAAGATCTTCCAATGCACTTATGGGAAGAAGCAGCGAGGAAAACAGTGTATATACAAAACAAATTATCCCATAGTGCACTTGAGTTCATAACCCCCGAAGAAATGTTCTCTGGAAAGAAGACAGAAGTAAGCCATCTCATGATATTTGGTTTTCCAGTGTTTGTATACATTCCGAAAGAGAAGAGAACCAAGTTGGACCCTTCAGGAAAGAAGGGAATATTTGTTGGATACTGTGAGGTCTCAAAGGCCTTCCTAATTTATATACCAGGTTACCATCACATTGAGATTAGTGGAGATGTAATATTTGATGAATATGAAACACTCAGGAAATAAAGAAGATGTTAGCTTGAATAAGTATATGAAGAAGAGCCTGTAGCTCCCATAGTTGCATAACCAGTAAGGGAAATCACACTTTCTCTTGATGATGAGATTCATGAAGATAATGATATGATAGAATCACAAGAACCTCCCTAGATGACAATCTCTGACAAGAGAAATCCAGCATGGGCGAGGGAACTTATTCAAGATGGAGAGAAGTATGGTGCCCCAGAAGGTACCATGAGACAAGTCAAGAAACCCAATCCATTCTCTAGTTATATGGCTTTGATGAGTGATCTCTTAGAGAAGGAGCCTACTTGCTTTAAAGAAGTCATTTAGAAGAAAGAATGGGAAGATTCCATGAGAGAAGAATACCAATCCATTATGAATAATGATGTTTTGGAAATAGTTCTAAGACTGAAGAGAAAATATGTGGTATCTTCCAAATGGCTATACAATATAAAACATGTTGTTGATGGAAGTATTGAGAAATATAAAGTAAGGTTTTTATCTCGTGGCTTTTCTCAAAAGGAAGGCATTGACTATGAAGAGACGTTTTCTTTTGTAGCGAGATACACTTCTATCAGAACCATCATGTCCCTTGCAACTAAGATGAAGTGGAAGTTGCACCAAATGGATGTGAAAACATCCTTCTTGAATGGTGTCATTGAAGAAGAAGTGTATATAGAACAACCTCAAGGTTTTGAAGTTGAATACAGAAAGACTCATGTATGCAGATTGAAGAAGGCTATGTACGAATTGAAGAAAGCTCCTAGATCTTGGTATGGAAGAATTGATCGCTTCCTGACGAGCTTGAGCTTTACCAAGAGTAAAGTTGATTATAACCTTTACTTCAAATTTATGAATGATGAGCATGCTATATTGTTGTTGTATGTGGATGAATTATTCTTAACTGGAGAAGAAAATCTCATCAATGATTGTAAGAAGAAGCTCACTGCAGAATTTGAGATGAAATACCTAGGCCTAATACACTATTTATTAGGCCTTGAGGTTTGGCAGAACCCAGAGAAGATATTCCTTAACCAAGGGAAGTATGAAGTTGAAATACTAAAGAGGTTTGATATGTTGGAGTGTAAATCCATGAATACACCCATGGAAACAAAGTTGAATCTCCTGGTTGATACTTTTTCATAATTGGTTGATGCTACGCTATATAGATAGATCATTGGATCACTGATGTATCTGATGAACACCAGGCCAGACATATGTTTTTTTGTGAACACCTTGAGTCGGTATCTGGTAGAACACAGACGTGTTCACCTTGTTGCTAAAAAACATGTGATGAGATACCTTAAGGGTACGTTGGACTTTGGTCTTTGTTATAATGGAGATCATGACTTCAGATTGACTGGTTATACAGATTCGATTGGGCAGGAAGTGTTTGTGACAGAAAGAGAACTTCAGGATGTTGTTTCAGTCTGGGATTAGCCATGACTTTATGGTAGAGTAGGAATCAATATAGTATTTATCTCAGCATAGCAGAAGCAGGATACATTGTTTCATGTTCCGCCAGTTGTGAAGCCATATGACTACGAAAGTTTTTGACAGGTCTATTTGATCTGGAGGTGGAAGCAACCGTGATTCTATGTGATAACCATAGTTGCATAAAAAATGACAAAGAACCCCATGTTCCATGATAAGTCAAAGAAAATAGAAATTTGGTATCACTACATTCATGATATGGTGCAGAGGGGACCCATAAAGCTCCAATATGTTGGCACAAATGAGCAGGTTGCAAATGTGTTGACCAAACCTTTCTCTCGTCTAAAGTTTGAGCACTTTCGATAAAATCTTGGTATAGTCCGAAAGGACATCCCTCGAAAGGGGGAGTTATGTTTATGATACTATGGTATCCTGACTAATAGCGGGTAGCTCAGTTAGTATTTTATATCATAGGGGAATGATCATCCCTGGATAGATATTGAAGGTCAAGTAAGGACAGTCTATCAGAGTACCTGTACATGTATATGCTATCTATGGTGAGTAGTGGTAGCTCCGTTAGGATTTTTATAATCCTAGGGAATCATATGATTCCTGGGAATATCCTGAAGGTCCGATAAGGATAGTCTGTCAGAGTACCACGTGGTAGCTCCGTTAGTATTTTATATCCTAGGGAATCTTATGATTCTTGAGAAGCTCCTTAGGGATTTTCAGAGTACCAAAAAAAGTTATTACACCTACCTCATTTTGTTGCTCCATGATGATGATGATGTTGTTTCTCCAGCCTTTGTGTTTTGATGATGTTGTTGCTCCATCCTTCACGTTGTGAGGATACTTTTCCTCCAGCCTTCGTGTTGTGATGATGTTGTTGCTCCAACCTCTGTGATGTGATGTTGTTGTTGTTGTTGATGATGTTATTATTGATGATGATGATGTATTAGTGTTATACTAATTGAAGTCGATGTAGATGATCATGATGTGATTCCAGCTCCATGTTGTGGATGATGATATTGATGATGAGAAAAACTTTCGATGATTTATAGATATGTCATTCAGTGTTCCATATGTTGTTGATGTTTCTTCCCTCTCTCTCTCTCTTGATGATGTTGTAGAATACCCTTCTTGTTAAGGGGGACTATTGAAGTACTGTAACTGCAAAGAGTATTCTATTTATTATTGATTTATTATTTATCAGATCAATCCCCTTTTGTGGGTTGATCATTTCAGGCTTTGTACTTGACCAAATCCCCTTTTGTGGATTGATCATGTCGGGCATCGTACTTGACTAAATCCCCTTTTGTGGATTGATCATGTCGAGACTTGTACTTGACCAAATCCCATTTTTTGGATTGGTCAAACCCTAATTATATTATGCTAATTAAGAAGTCGCCCCCCGGGCCTAATTAAAGTGGTTTTACCCACTAAGAAGAGAAGTCATCCTAGCCCAATGAAGAGACACATTTCCAGTGCATGCCATCTAATATAAATAAAGGAGGTCAACAGCTCATTTTTTCACTCACTCATTCAATCATAAAGTGCACAAGTTTGGATATATGCAGTTGGGAGAAGAAGGAAGAGAGAGGCGCATTTCTCAGTGTTGGATATTCTCTAGTGTTTTGGTTTATTCTCTTGGCATTGTATTGGATATCTATATTAAGGAAGTTTTTGTTCGGTTTTATCCCCCATGAGGGTTTCCCAGGGAAAATGTTGTGTATCTTGTGATTTTGTTTCTCTCAGTGATCCTATATATGTTATTTCTATCTCGTAAATTGAAAAGAAACTTAATAAATTCTCTAAAATTAACAGGGTAGAGGTGACATGTGGCCCCTTCAGTGAGTGACATGTGTCACATATTAATGGCCCTATAGGGTCTGCGAAATGCATGAAACCATATGACACATGGCATATTAATCGTGGTTCCACGTCACCCTAGATGACTTCATTGTGCCACGTCACTCTGGGACTGACAACCTCTGAGGGTTCCTAGCTTCACCTACTTGCCAAACCTCCCAGAGCTCCGAAGTCCGAATTTCTCGTCAGTTGTCTCCCAATACCCCTTAGATCCCACGGTCGAGTTGTGTCCACGTAGATCCATGAATCTACAGTTCACATTAATTCGTAACTTCGACGTTTGGGGGTTTCTACCCACTCCACACTCCTTTCCTCCTGGAGTAGGACTTCACCGAAGTGTTGTACATAAGTCCTTATTCTTGGTTGATCAGATGGTTGAGAGGGATCATGAAGGGTCCTTAGATTGATGATCCACATCACTTCCCAACTTCAAAATTCAGTATTTTTGGCGTGTAGTTTCCAGCTTCCTCCTGGAGTTCCAAACTCTGAACCACGCTTGATATATCACCACATGAACCTAGTGTCCATGACTAGGATTTAATCTGTCTTGCAGAGATTCAGGGAAACATGCATGCTCTTGTGTTTACACTTTGATAGCGTCAGATAACCAGAATTCTGGATAGTCGTTGATTTGTGGAAATGTGCCCCTCTACTCTCAACGGTCGAGATTAACTTTGTGACTCTGACATTCGGGAGTTGTTGGAGTTAGAACACCTTTATTCTCCCAAAGTGGTCAATGTAGGACTGACCATGACATCTAACGAACGTAAGACACTTGGCAGAAGGAAAGGACGAAACATGTCCCAATCAACTAGTGACACTTGTCGAGGTCTAATTGACCCATAAGATCTGTGAAGGATCTTAATCAATATGACACGTGGCTCACGCACTTGGGGTACACATCACCTTAGGTGACATCATCATGCTAAGTCACTCCGGCCTTCGGCACTTCGATGATAATCCTAGTTCATCGCCATCTCAAATCTGTCGAAGTGGGACTTCATCGAAGTACTAGGCTCGATCTAACAGTTGAGAGGGATCCCGAAGGATCCAAATATCGAAGTTCCACAATACTTCGCAAATCTGACATTTGAGAGTTTTGGTAGTTGTGAGGTTCTAGCATCTTGGAGCTTCGAGCTCCCATAGATCTGAAGCCAATAGAAGCTAGCTCCTTTCAGTCTAATGCAGGGTTCCCATACCCTATTCATATGGACCCTTTAATGAATCTCGGGTTGTAAGATCTACTCTTAGCTGAGATTCAATTAAGGTCATGGGCATGAGCCTGTGGTATCTTAGGCTACTAGTTTGAAGGAAGATCCCCCCAAATTTGCAGAACTTTAAGTTCTAAAATAGGGCAGGGTATCTTCGAACCAGACTAGAGGCCCAACTTATCACCTTACACTCATTTGCATGCAATGGCTTATAGAATAACAGTTAGGCATTCTCATTATAAATTAAACACTACAAATCCTAGTCACATAGACAGTCATGCATTTAAATTCAATTGCACAGGGTTCAAGAAATACTTATCTGTTACAGTTGATAGCCATCCAACTGACTATGGGTGTTAGCCTCTCCACCCAACCATAGGCTCATAGGAATTCATTCTTAGCACTATGTCCACCCTCGTTCCAAGCCATGATATCACTATAGAACTTTCAAAATTTCTCATAGGTCCTTTATCTATCACGGTCTCTATGAGGTTTATCAGATGCCTCCTCAAGATCAAGCTCGCAGTCTCCTACTCAGGTCGCATTCCCCTGTAAATTATTAGAGCTCTTTTCTCTTGTATGTCTTCAGTAACTAGAACATCTTATCAAGATGTTAGTTCTTCTTCTCCGCTGGAGAGCCTCTCGCTCCCTTTTTTTCTTCCTGTGTGTCTTCTTTTCTCTTGTTTGTCTTTGCGTGTATTCTTGCACACCTTTATCCTCTTTAGGAAATTTATGGACCCATCTTGTTCCTTCTGATAGAAGAAAACTCAGGTCAGTCTGGGCCTATAGGAAAAACTTCCCTCTTTGGTACTTCAGGCTGACAATTTTATGTCTCCCCAGTCAGACCCTCCATTCTCACATTCATGGGGGTAGTTGATTGTTCAACCACTAGTCCTTCTTTCATTAACTGATTCTTTCTTGGAATCCAAACGAATATTATTATTTAAAAAAAGAGATTTTGGTTCATTTTGACATAATGAACCCTCTCTCTGGTTTCCTCACTCTTTCCTCTAGTGATATCATGGCCAATACTTTGAGGCTTTACCCCCACAGTCAGTTATTGGCAATATAAACAACAATACATTTATATTGTTCACATGCCATAGCATGGTGATCATAATTAATGATTAATTACAAGTTGGGGGAAACATGGGTGATACACAATAAGGAGAATAGAATATAGGTACATAATTACCAAGACATACTACTTAACAAGATGGGTAGAGGCAGAACCAGTTACAGATTGCAGTGCAAAGATAGTTGCGCGATTCATATTCGAGAACATAGTTACAATGTTTGGGGTCCTAAAATATTGATGAGTGACCAAGCGACTCGCTTTTTGAACAAGGCCATTGCAGCATTGACATAAGAGTTCGATATTCAGGATCAAAAGAGCACTCCATATCACCCGTAAGCTCATGGAACTATGGAGGATTTCAATAGGATACTGGAGAATGCATTGACCAAGGTGTTCCATGTAGGATGGGATGACTGGGATTTAAGGATCCCTGCGGTGCTTTGGGCGTATAGAACTACATGCAAGAAGTCGACAAGACAGAAACCCTTTAGATTAGAATATGGTTAGGAAGCAGTCATGCCCATGGAATTTCTGGTACCGAATCTGTGCATTATTGTAATGGAAGACCTTACAGATTCTGACACAATAGAAGAAATACCGTCACAGTTACTAGAGTTAGAGGAAGATTGATTTATTGCAGGGTTCCATCAGCAAGTATAGAAGGCATGTGAAAAGGCATAGCATAATAGACACATCAAGAAGAAGAAGTTCCAAACATGAGATCTAGTATTTCGCTATGAAAGTAAGTTCTTACAACACCTCAGAAAGTTCAAGATGCACTAGCTAGGGTCATACATGATCATATATGTGACTAATGCATGTTTTGTTTAGTTAGAACAATTGTATGGACAAGTCGTGGAAGTAATAGTGAATGGGAGTTGGATGAAACTTTATAGGGATGACCATCATTTCTCGCACTAGAGGAGATGCATAGACTAACCTCTATCATACTGTATTGTAGCAAGAAAAGGCAAAAAAAGAAAGAAAAATACAAGTAAAACAGGAAAGAGTACAAAAACAGTTCAAGAAAGAAGTCAAAAGTTGAGAAGTCTAATAATTTAAGGTTAGTAGGTAAAGAGTAAAAGGAGGAAAATGTCACAGAAGAGAAATAAGAAGGAATAAGAACACATAGACGAAGGAAGTAAGATTGTGTAGAGAGAAAATATCACGTAGAAGGAAGAGATCACGTTGAGAGATGATATTGCACAGATGACAACTAAGAGCAGTTAAGAAAATCCATGATGGGACGTGCAATAAAGAGTTACCATGTTAACGAAGTAGTGGAGTTGTATAACATTAAATGAAAAATATATTGATAGATTGCAAAATCGAATGGAGAATTCACCAAAGATACGAAGTAATGGAGCATTAAAATAGGTAATGAATTTCAACCACTAGTGGATTAGATGGAAATTTTAAGCACAAAGGGAAGCCACAAATGGAAACACAGTATAAAATAAATCAAAGGGTCAACGGGGGAATGTTATTTTCATTCATAATTTGCATAAGAGAGATGAAGTTATAGAGCCGAAGTTCAGAACCGAGTTCCATAACCAGTTGGAAGTTCAAACTGTGTGATAATCCCGCAAAGTCGTCGGTAGATGAAGAAACACAGGAGGCATCATCCTCATAATAAATATTCCAGAGGGATTATATCCCACTGAAAAAATCATCAGAAAAATAGGTCCATTTATAGAGGGATGCAAAGTATCCACTCGTGGAGCCACCAATTCCTGAAGGAGTAATTGTAGAAGGGGGCATGCTAGGTCTGGTACCTGCATTAAAGTATGCATACCATGAAATCATCGACGAAAATGAGTTTCCAAAGTTGGTACCCAACACATTCTTGAGGAATTATATTAGTTTCGAGACTCATATGATAGTCATAGAACCATGGGTGTGGGATACAAGGTTGTAGAAAGAAGGTATTATAAAGGTGTTCAATGTACCCTATTTTGGATGGGTCCAGGAGATCAATGCATTTGAAAAAATGTTTCTATGTTGTGTGCATGGAGGATACATGTGGCTTTATAGGCTAGTATACATTGATACATATTTGATAGTGTGCATCATCGGTCTTCCGTCGCAAAGGGAGGACCCATCTTTGTTATTTTTTGATAAGAAGAATTAGAAAAAGAATGCTAAGAGCATGAAGGAAAAATTCCATACATTCTGTGGAAAACGTGGTTTGGAACTCACTAGAATATGAAACCTAATGGTAAGGTTTGCGATGAAAGACTTAACCCATAATTTGTTGATGAAATGCAGAAAAGATCAAGTGCTAGCAGCAGTGATAGCGGTCGAAGACAAATTTGTAGAGGGCGTCCAGATGAACTAGACAACATTCTTATGGAACCAATTTTTGATTGACTTCAAGGAAGTGAAGGATAAGGGGATCGAGTTTCATTATGCCTAGTTATTTATCCTAATAGTGTTATTATCTTGGAGGGAGCCATATGAAAGTCAAAGAGAAGCCTTGTTTATCCGTGTGATATTAGAACCTTTGGTATACGACACACAAGGAACATAAGATGGATAGTAATGTCTCATTTTATATTTATAATGAAACTATCATAGATAGCATCGAAAGGACATCAAGCATACTGACTCAAGTGGTTGAGTCATACAAGGAATTGGAGCACTTTAAGGAAGGTAGTCACCACATGTACGTACAAGCAAAGAAGGACCCATATCAGCAGTGGTTGCCAACACAATACAGATTGATAGAAGACGAGATGGGACACATTATGGTCAATTGGGAAGATGAGTGGAAGATTCCATCAATAGAGATAGGGCTATAAGAGAAGAAAAACCCGAAAATACCCAAGTTCGGAGAGGATGAAGAAGAAGGATATTACCATGACAAAGGAAAGGGCCCAGAGGAAACAACTCAATAAACAACACCACACAATGGTAGGAAGAGAAAATATCCAGAGAAAGGGAGACCTGGAAAACAACGTTCGAAGCACAAATCCATTAAGGAAGTGGCTATCCAGGTTTCAAATGAGGAAGATTTAGAAAATATAGGTGACCAAGTAAAATAATTCACTGATGATGTGTTTCATCATGCAACACAACAAGAAGAAGAGATGAAGAGATGCATGCAAGAATAGATGGAAAAATTGCGACAAATATTAGAAGAAACAAACATCGCATCAGGGCGACAGATGGAGGAACCAATAACAAGCACTACCAATATTGGAGAGGTAGGGAGAACAATATCCTAGTCCTTAGCAATCACGGGAGAATGAACATTGATTAAGATAGGAAGGGGAAGTCGATTCCGCATGAAACAAATGCAAGAAAAGGCCATGGAACTAGGCCACATTGACTTAGTTATATCACAATTGTGAATGTATGTACTACATGAATTATAGATGAGCACAACATAAGAGATGAAAATGCACGTAGATAAGACATCCAATGATTTAGTGAAAGTTATGGAAGAAAATGTCACATCAAAAGATGGAGTACAACAAAGTTAAAAAGAAGTGCGATGAGGTCATGAAGAAGGTAGAAACAATGCATCAGGAATTAGAGAAGGTATATCAAGAAATACCAGAGGCACAAACATAGAAGGAGGCCCCAATGGAATATCAAGTCACGAAGATAAGTGAATCCATTCATGGATTCTGCACACGAATATTTGATTTAGAAGCACGATTGACACCAAGCACTCTACCTGAAGAGAGGGCGACAAGGGAGAAAACTCTGACAATGGAAGTAGAAAGTATATAGACTCTAGAAGTAGAGTGTGTTAAACTATATACAAATACTATGGGAATTTGGCAGGGATGATTTTAGGGGCTAAATTTCGCTCATGGGCTAATTTTCCATGGTTTTTTCTAAAAACGAGATTCACTATTTTAAAAATGATTTGCCCAAATTCTATAGGATAAAATTATTTTACCTTAAAAATCGCCAAAATGTTATAAAAACTATAAAAAATCCTTAGAAATTTGATTATTTTTACAAAAATATCGCCAATCATTTATAGTTGGCATATGAAGGATTAGTAAGATTCACCAAGGTACCTACATTTTAAAATTAATTTCCATCCTTAAAATCATCCCTAGAATTTGGAAAGAACTTAGTGAGCATAAGGAGGAATAGGAAATCAGTCAGAAGATCCAAGCTACGTAGCGAAAGGCATATAAATTCAACGACATGATGGGAACATTACCGCCAGTCGAAGTGGTAACTGCGATCAATGAGAACATAAAGTTGTATTCAGAAATGAATCAGCTAAGGGTGGATCAATAGGCTCACGCACAGCAAATAGAATTACTACAAGAGGTAGCATACATAGTGATAGTGACCTTAGCATCAACTCAAGGAATCATTAAACAGGAAGTTGATGAAGGTGTCGAGAATATGTAGGCTCGCATCATTGCATACACAATATACCAATTTTTTCATAAGGAACTATAGGTCAATCAAAAGGTTGTGAAAACGAAATATACCTTCAAAAAATTCACAGCGCACTAGAAGAAGGCCTGAGTGGCTCAGGACTAGCCACAGGTGAGTGTTGGGGGCCTATTGGAAAGGATTGTTGGTTAAGTTTTGGGATCTTCACTAGAAGAAGTCAAAGAATAAAAGGTAGTTGGAAGATGGACCAGAGCACACGACGAGAGAGGACTTTAAGAAGTCAAAGTGCACAAAATAAGGATGTGGGATGGAGTAATGCACAGAAGGAGGAAAACAATTATAGACCATTAGGATTTTGGGGACATTTCTTCCAGTTTGTAATAGTCTTATCCCTATTTTGATGTATAAATATGCGAATTTTTCGTAGTAGAGGGGTTCAACATATGAGAAATTCTTAATGCTTTTTGGGTAAGTTAAGTCGAGTGAAGGAAGAAGTTTGAGGTGTGACTAAGGAGTGAATATCACACTGTAGTAGAATGGCTAGGAAGGTTTGGGTAATGTTACTGTTACATATTTTATAGTGCATTGAGAAGTTGTAAGAGAATGATCAATGACTAATAAAAGAAACCAATCTTTGTGGGCGTAGCCCAAGTTGGGCGAACCCATTTAAACCTGTGTGTTGTGATGTGTTGTATTTTCATTTTATGATGTTCAATGTTATGGTGCAATGATGATATATGATGAATTTATTGTTCATATATGATTTTATAATGATGCACACTGAAGTATCTAGTAATTCAATGAATGTTAAGTGGGATAAAGTCGCGCATAGGATATGTTGAATGTTAAGTACTGCTAAGTAATGGGAGTTGCGCACATGAGTAATTGGTAGTAAGAACAAGAATAATTCCTCACTTCCCCTCATTACTACAGAACCCTAGTTCTCGCATCCCCTCTAGATGCCTCAGGTGAGACTTCACTTGCTCTATAGGTGATGTCGAAAGTGTTGATGTCTAAGGGTTTTGTTGGTATATAGATGATTAACCTCAGGCCTTCCCACTGCACGCCAACACCTTTCCATGCCATGAATTTCCATGTCATCCCATGCTTTTCCTTACCATTCCATGCCATTCCATGTCATGCCTTATATTTCCTTTCCTTTCCATGCCATGTCATGCCTTGCATTTCCTTTCCATGCCTTGCCTTGCCATGCCTTGCATTTCCTTTCCTTTCCATGCCATGCCTTTCCATTCCATTCCTTTCCATGCCATGCCATGTCATGCCTTGCATTTCCTTGTCTTTCCATGCCTTCCCTTACCATGAATTTCCATTCCATGTGATACCATGCCATGCCATGCCTTTCTTTGCCATTCCATACCATGCCACACCTTGTGTTTTATTTCCATGCCTTGCCTTGACGTGCTTTTCCATGCCATGTCGTGAATTTCCTTTCCTTTCCATGTCATTCCATGCCTTTACATGCCATGCTATTCCATGCCTTTTCTTTCCTTTCCATTCCATGACATACCATGTCATGCCTTACCTTGCCCTACCATGCCATGACTTACATTACCTTTCCTTTACATGCCTTTCCCTTCCATGCATAGCCATGTTATTCCATGCCTTTGATTTCCTTTACATGCCATGCCATGCCTTTCCATTCCATGCCTTGCCTTTCCATGTCATTCCTTGCATTACCTTGTCTTTCCTTGTCATGACATGCCTTGCCATTCCATGCCTTTCCATGCCATGACATGCCTTGCCTTGGCATGCCATTTCATGTCATGTCTTTCATTTCCTTGCATTTCCATGCCATACCATGCCTCGCCATGCCATGCCTTTCCTTTTCTAGCCTTACAAGGTGTTAAATTTCCAAACATATGTAATAAGCATTGAGGGAAACCCTAGTCCCGAAGATCCTACAATTTATTTTTTTCCATGAAACAGAATGATAATGGAGGGGCCCCACTAGATTAAAACCTGTGCCTTGGATCCAATTCAATCAATGGTTCATTCATTTTTATTGGAAGTTTCGAATCACCTCCTCAAGCCATTCAAAGACATGTTGGAAATTTGGTCTAAGGGCATAAAATCCACACTGAGAATCCTAACAGAGTTCCATAAGCTCTTGCATGTATTTTTTTCCAAGGCTCACGTGACCACGCTACCCACAATCACTCAACATAGTGTTCTTGAAAATCGACCTCTTGTTCAGAATTTTCACTATGCCTCATTGAGAAAAACCCTAGTCCTAGAGATCCTATAAAAAACATTTTTTTGGGGAAACAAAATGACACCAGAGGGGCCCCAATAGCTAAAACCCGGTGCTCCAAATCCAATGCAACTGGCATTTTTTCCATCCGAGTCTTGGTTTGAATTTTATTGTGAGTTGCAAATCGCCTCCTCAAGTCATTCAGAGACATGTTGGCAATTTGGTCTGGGGCCATAAAATCCACAACGAGCAACATAACGGAGTTCCATAATATCCCACGCGTAATTTTTTCCAAGGCCCGTGCGACCACGCTACCCACAATCACCCAACAAAATGTTCTTGAAAATCGACCTCTTGTTCAAAATTTGCACTATGCCTCATTGAGAAAAACCCTAGTACTGGAGATCCTGCAACAAACGCTTTTTTTGGAAACATAATGACAACAGAGGGTCCCTACTAGCTAAATCCCAGTGCCCTGGATCCAATACAACCGATGAATCATCCACGTGATTCTCATTTTGAGTTTTATCATAATTTGCAACTCGCCTCCTCAAGCCATTCAAGGACATGTTGGTAATTTCATCCAGGGGAATAAAATCCACACTGAGCAACATAACGGAGTTTCATAATCTCTCACGTGTCTTTTTTTCCAAGTCCTGCGCGACCATGCAACACACAATCACACGGCATAGTGTTATTGAAAATCGACCTCTTGTTCAGAATTTGCACTATGCCTCATTGAGAAAAAACCTAGTCCCAAAGATCCTAAAGAAAACAATTATTTGGGAAATGGAATGATGAAGGAGGGGCCCCATTAATTGATACCTGGTTCCCTGGATCCAATGCAACCAATGGTTCATCCATCCAAGTCTCGGTTTGATATTCATCATGAGTTGCAACTCACCTCCTCAAGACATTCAAGGACATGTTGGCAATTTGGTCCAGGGCCATAAAATCTACACTGAGAAGCATAAAGGAGTTATGTAAGCTCCCACACATCTATTTGGCCAAGCCCCATGTGACCACGCTACTCACAATCACATGTCACATTGTTCTTGAAAATCAACCTCTTGTTCAGAATTTTCACTATGCCTCATTGAGAAAAAACCTAGTCCCGAAGATCCTACAACAAAAACTTTTCTGGGAAATGGAATGAAAATGGAGGGGGGCCACTAGTTGAAACCTAGTTCCTCAAATACTATGCAACTAACAGTTGATTCATCCGAGTCTTAGTTTGAGTTTTATCGCGAGTTGACACTCGCCTCCTCAAACCATTCAGGGACATGTTGGCAATTTGGTCTGGGGGCATAAAATTGACATCGAGCAGCATAAAGAAGTTTCATAATCTCCCGCATGTATGTTTGGAAAAGGACCATGCAACCATCCTACCTAGAGTCACCTGGAACAATTTTCTTGAAAATCAACCTCTTCTTCAGAATTTGCACAATGCCTCATTGAGCAAAACCCTGGTCCTGAAGATCTTGTAACAAACTCTTTTTCGGGAAATAGAATGACAAGGGAAGGGAACCACTAGTTGAAAACCAGTGCCTCAGATCCATTGCAACTGATGATTAATCCATCTGAGTCCCAATTTTATTTTTATTATGAGTTGCACCTCACCTCCTCAACCCATTTAGGAACATCTTGGAAATAGACCTAGACCTAAACCATGACCATGACATAGACCTAGACCTAGTGCTAAACCATGACCTAGAACTATACCTAGAACTATACCTAGACCTAGACAAATACCTAGAGCTACACCATTACCATGACCTATACCATGACATAGACCATGACTTAGACTGTGACCTAGACCATGGCAAGACAAGGCATGACAAGAAAAGGCATGGCAAAGAAACGTCTAGGTATAGGTCTAGGTCTAGGTATGGCAATGAAAAGAAAGGAAATGTAATGCAGGGAAAGGCAAGGCAAGGCATGACATGACAAGGCTAATAAAATATATACATGGCAAGGAAAGGCAAGGTCTAGGTCTAGTTCTAGGTCTAGGTCTACATGCCATATCTTGTTATAAAAGTTATTGATTTGAAAGATTAGTTTTTATTTCTTTGATTTTAAATGAGGCCTTGAAGTCATGTTGTTTTTCATGCAATCCAAAAGATTCCTAAGATAATCCTATTAATTATTATAATCCATGTTTCACAACTATGAAGATACCTAAGATATATGAATAAAGAGATCTTATGTTATGACATTGAAATTCTCATGCAAGTATTTTGTCTAAGATAGAAGGGATAACAAGTTGTAGAATTTCATGCTTAATGAATCCTTTGATTGTAATTTTTAGGGATTAAACTTGTTCATTTAGTACAAACATTATTTTTTTTATGCAAAAAAGAAGGTATCATACATGAATTCCATTATTTTTTTATTAAACTAACTTGAAAACAAATTCTCTCTAACTATGAAAATAACTATATTTTTACAAACAATTAGTTTTATGAATATCATAATGAAAGTACCTTTTAGATGATTTGTGGTGAACCAAGGAAACACAAGGCAATGCAATGAAAGGCATGGAATGACATGGAAAGGAAATATATGGCAAGGCATGACATGGCATGGCATGACATGGCATGGAAAGGCAAGGCAAGGCAAGGCATGGCATGGCATGGAATGACATGACATGATATGGCATGGCATGTCAAGGCATGGTATGACATGGCATGGAAAGGCAAGGCATGGCATGTCATGGAAAGGAATGGCATGA
Source organism: Picea engelmannii (assembly GCA_009831015.1). Taxonomy (NCBI): domain Eukaryota; kingdom Viridiplantae; phylum Streptophyta; class Pinopsida; order Pinales; family Pinaceae; genus Picea; species Picea engelmannii. The sequence continues at coordinate 248,116 of ML777700.1, read as the reverse complement.
TATGACATGGCATGACATGTCAAGGCATGGCATGACATGGCATGGAAAGGCATGGCATGGCATGGCATGGAAAGAAAATGCATGGCATGACAATGCAAGGCATGGCATGACACATAATGGCATTGCAAGGCAAGGCAATGAAAGGCATGGCATGGAATGGAAATGCAAGGAAATTCAAGGCATCACATAGCATGGCATGGAAAGGCATGGTATGGCATGGAAAGGAAATGCAAGGCATGGCATGGCATGGCATGGCAAGGAAAGGAATGGACTGGAAAGGCATGGAAAGGAATGGCATGGCATGGAAAGACAAGGCAATGTAAGGCATGGAATGGCATGGAAAGGAAAGGAAAGGCAAGGCATGGCATGGCATGCCATGGAAAGGCAAGGAAATGCAAGGCATGGCATGGCATGGCAAGGCATGGCAAGGAAAGGAAAGACATGGAATGGCATGGTATGGCATGGAATGGCATGCCAAGGAAAGGCATGGTATGGCAAGGCAAGGAAAAGCATGGCATGGCATGGCATGGCCTGGCAAGGAAACGAAATGCAAGGCATGGAATGGAAAGACAAGGAATGGCATGGTATCGGATGGCAAGGAAAGGCATGGAATGGAAAGGAAAGGAAAGGCATGGAAAGGCATTGAAAGGAAAGGTATGGCATGGAAAGGAAAGGGATGGCATGGCATGGCATGGTATGGAAAGGCATTGCATGACATGGCATGGCATGTCAAGGAAAGGCAAGGCATGGCATGGCATGGCATGGCATGGCATGGCATGGCATGGCATGGCAAGGCAAGCCAATGCAAGGCATGACATGGCATGGCATGGAAAGGCATGGCATGGAAAGGCATGGCATGGAAAGGCATGTCATGGAAAGGCATGACAAGGCAAGGCATGGCATGGCATGGAAAGGCATGGCATGGCAAGGAATGGCATGGCATGGAAAGGCATGGCATGGCATGGAAAGGAAAGACAATGAAAGAAATGGCATGGCATGGAAAGGCAAGGAATGACATGGAAAGGCAAGGAATGGCATGGAAATGCAAGGCATGGCATGGTAAGGCAAGGAAAGGAATGGAAAGGCATGGAAAGGAAAGGAAAGGCACGGCATGGAAAGTCGTGTCATGGCATGGCATGGTAAGGAAAGGCATGGCATGGTAAGGAAATGCAAGGCATGTAATGGCATGGGAAGGCAAGGAAATTCAAAGCATGGCATGGCATGGGAAGGAAAAGCATGGCATGAAAAGGAAAGGCATGGAATGGCATGGCATAGCATGGAAATGCATGGCATGGAAAGGCAAGGCAAGGAATGGAAAGGAAATGCATGGCATGGAAAGGCAAGGCAATGCATGTCATGACATGGCATGGCATGGAAAGGCAAGGGATGGGATGGCATGGCATGGAAAGGAAAGGTATGTCATGGAATGGCATGATAAGGCATGACATCGAAATAACACTTCTTTGGATGGAAATGAAATTTTTTATATGAAGTTAAGTCATATGTACCTAGAAAAAAATGCTTTTTATTTATTAGGATAAGAAATGTTCCTTTTGTTGTGAGGCATGTTTCACTTCAATCCACATTTTGATTTGAATTTTTGTTGCATAATTGTTATAAGGAAAATATCTCTATGGCTAGAGGTAAACCACAACAGAAGGAAATGACTACAGAAATCAACTCTAATCTCAAGTATTCTATATAGACAAATATGCTAGCAAGACAAGATAAAATGCCTACCTCGTCCAAACGTTCAATGAAGTCCACCATTGAGCACTTGACCCAAAGCAATATACCTACAACTAGTCTTCAACAACCAAGGAACACAAGCATATGGTGATAATATATGATGTTAGCACATTCAATAGCATAATACATTAACATTCATAACAAATATGCCCATGGAATAATAATTCAAATATTTTCAAGATATTAATTGGACGAGAAAAGAGTATTTCTATTAAGATATAATCAATAGAAGTGAATGAGTTACAGACTTCTCTGTCGACACGGTTCGGAACCGAGAAACTAATTTCCTTCCAGCTGGGCCTCCACCATTTCAATCCTCCACCAAAGTTAAGCCCATATAAGAGAGACAATGAAGTTATCAATCAATAAGGGAAGATCTTGGGGGTTGAATAATGTGTTTAGACTTAAAGGATAAAGGGATGCAGACTCAATGTGAAGTGAATAATTTCTCCATAGTAACTTTGCTCTCAAAGTTGAATTCTTTCTCCCCCTTTTCCATAGCTCAGATTTGGCCCATTTATAACCTTTAAGTGGAACTGAAGGGTTGATTCAAAACGTTTCCAGTATATGGAAGGCCAAGGATCATTGATCTCGTGACGTGACATGGAAACCTGACACCATTTTTCAATTTTGGGCACATTTCCCAATGTATGTGGGTTGTAGTGGTGCAACCTACGTATACAAATGTTGTAATATAGGCAGGGTGCGTATATGTGGAAAAAATATATTTTTGGCTCTGGGATTTGCAAAAAGGGACTTCAATTCTGCATAGGGAAATGGAAAAAGGCCTTATGTGCAAGATTGCATGCGGTGAGGAAAATATTGCTATAACATATGCCCCCTAATGTGTGAGGTCAAAGGAGTATCTGCGATGGTTGAAATACATTATAAAAACCCATAAGTGGAGTAATGGGGACCCAGCTGGAAGAACTAGTTGCTCCTTACAATCTGTACTGACTTTTCATACATGGCTACCAATTTGAATTACACTACAGATCCATGTGAAAATATACCAACAACTATCCATGGCCATGAATAGGAAAATATAAATGTGGTTACATGCCAAAGGTTGTCATGGTCATGAATAAGGCCCAGTAAAACTAGTCTCAAAATATATTTGTATACAATGGAGTACAATCTGATCTTCCATGATCACTGAAGTCACACGGGTATTGGGCATGTATATGTGGAAAAATTATATTTTTAGCTCTGGGATTTGCAAAAAGGGACTTCAATTCTACATAGGGAAATGAAAAAAGGCCTTATGTGCAAGATTGCATGGGGTGAGGAAAATATTTCTATAATAGATGCCCCCTAATGTGTGAGGTCAGAGGAGTATTTGCGATGATCGAAATACATTATAAAAACACAGAAGTAGAGTAATGGGGACCCAGCTGGAAGAACTAGTTGCTCCTTACAATCTGTACTGAGTTTGCATACATGGATTCCAATTTGAATTACACTACAGATCCATGTGAAAATATACCAACAACTTTCCATGGCCATGAATAGGAAACTACAAATTTAGATACATGCCAAAGGTTGTCATAGTCATGAACAAGGCCCAGTAAAACCAGTCTCAAAATCAATTTGAAGATATCTGTATACAATGGAGTACAATCTGATCTACCATGATCACTGAAGTCACATAGGTATTGGTCCAATGAAAAGGTAGCAACAACTTAGGAAATTTGCGGCTATGAACTAATGTCTTCAAGTCTTCTACACAATCCGCCAAAGGTGCAAGTCTATAGCGTGTGAATAAAGGAGTTGAGGTCGAACACAATGAGACTTCATTTGATTACCATTCATTGAAGTATATCGTTAACAAACGCGAGACAGGTTATCGATGATGAAAGTAGGTATCAAGGCACTGAGTACATTCTTACAAGTGTGAATAAAGGATTCAGGGTCGAACACTTGAAGAATCCATCGATCAGGAGACATTGATGTATTCCCAACTATCGATGGCGAGAGAACCTGCCACTAATGATTGCAAGTCTCTAGGTACTCATAGGACTCTAGGTCTCATTTCCATAATAGATGAGCTGAAGTCGATGGAAGGATACCCACTGAAAGGAGAGCATTAAGGAATCTCTCATCATTCATCACGAGGTACAAAGTAGGAGCTTAATGATTTGGAGGAAATTAGATGAAGAACATGTTCATGAACCACCGAACTTGTGTGTCTTTTGTGTGTGCCAAGTGCAAGTGGTACACGAAAAAGACCCTATGAATAACAACCAAAGAGGAAAATTCTTGACAAAGGAGAGGAAACCACCAATAAGGCTAATGGAATCCAATACACTGCATGAATCCCATTGTGTGAATAGATGTATTGTCGTCAAACACAAGGGAAACCACCCAGTCAATGACCAATGATGAAATGTTGACTGTTGGGTTCAAGTTTACCTACCAATGAGGAAAGTAGGACCAAGGTACGTAATAGTACTACAACTTCATGTGATTCTGAGACAAACTAAGGGTATGGATGACATGCAAAGTCAAGAGTTCTGAAGAATGGTCGACACAGGTTGATAGACATCCTTTGAACAAGAGCATGAGACATATGGAAGACTATGGTAGCATAGACTCAATGATGAAACCATGAGATGAAGGAGGCATCAATCAAACTCTTCATAGGGACTGGAAGAGTAACCAGTCAGGGGAGTAAACTCTCTATAACGAGCTCAACTTCCTAAAGCCATGCTAAACCCAAAATTATGATGACAAGTGGATTCAATAATTTTGCGCTCTATTCAAAGGCGACATGACTGCTGCCAATATAAGATAATAGTCCCTTCCCACCTGTCTTTTTTTTTTCATATCCAAATGAATGTTATGATATAGAGGAGGAAATGAGTGTCGCAAGTAAGAAAAAATAGTTCCAGCGGTGGAACATACCTATTCTCAATGCAAGGAGGTGCATGCGGGAGATGGAAACTCGGGGGAATGTTCCCTCCTGGGTATAGGGTGTTAAGTTGCAAAGGATATAAACGAGGCTTTGCTTGGTTGAGGATGAAATACATGGATGATTTTAAGGATGGAAATTTATTTTAAAATGTAGAAACCTTGGCGAATATTACTAATCCTTCATATGCCAACTATAAAATGTTTGGCGATATTTTTGTAAAATTATTCAAATGTCTAAGGATTTTATATAGTTTGTATAAAATTTTGGCGATTTTTAAAGTAAAATAATTTTATCCTTTAGAATTTGGGCAAATCATTTCCATAATAACGAATCTTATTTTGGGAAAAACCATGGAAAATTAGCCTACAAGCAAAATTTAGCCCCTAAAATCATCCTTGATGCAAAACTGTTGAGGCAAACGGTTTATAATGCAAAGAGATAACCGGAAATAGGATCAATACTGCAAGCAAGGGCATGAGATGCAATCACAACTTAAAGCCAAAAATTTCACTTTTCATAATCTTAGTCTACTTGGTTTAAAAAATGGATAAACTTGTACCAAATAGACGTCCTTTCAAATCCAATTTATGAGTGTGAAAAAGACAAGTTCACTCGGCAATCTTTTCTCTTTTTTAAAATGAGTCGAAAAAGAGCTTAACTAAGACTCACGACCTTTCAAGTCCAATTTAACGAGTGTGAAAGGGACAAATTCAATTGGAAATGTTTTCTCTTTTTAGATGAGTTGGAAAAGAGATTAAATCGGACTCGCTTGGGAGTTTCTAGGCGGCATGTCACGGGGGAGGCCAAGGCTCCCATGATGGACTTCTGTGAAATGTCAGTATCTTACGAATAGTCGACACAAGCTTGGGAAAACCCAAATCTCTCCAAGTCAAGGAGGATAAAGTGCTAGCGGAGGTTACCATATCCATGATATATCGAATGATGTTTCTTACTTGAAAGGACATAGGAGGATGCATTGGATACCCCACAAGACCATTCCAATCAAAGGAAACTTCTCCAGGACATGGATGGAGAGTGCTCGAGGAGAGTAAAACTCTCTCTTGTTCAGAAGGTGCGGTATCATAAATGATAACGACATGGTTGAAGGATGCATCACCCTCCGAAAGGAGAGTTCCATTGACCAAATATTGCACCATTGTGACCACTTCTTCAACTTTGGGTTGAATAGGATGCATGGCAACAGGGCTAGGAGACACATCACCCTTGACAACAGGGGTGTGGTTAGGAGAGGATTGCATCGGCACGAGTATCATTTCAATCAAAGGAGAAACAGGGTGTGGGGAAACCAGAGATGCCTCAAAACCCGAAGGGCCCCCAGGTGAGAACCATGCTTTTGGTATCCCGACAGTAGGAGGACACAAACGAGTAAGGTGATTTCCTTCACAAGTCCTGGAAAGGAATTTGGGCTTACGTATGACACATCTAGGCTTCTCAATCATATGAATTCCCCGAGCGTTATTTACAATGGTTGGCGACATGCTCTCAATGTGACTGGCAGAGGTTGGAGATTCATCTCCCACATGATGTACATAGGTTGGATATGTAATATTGATATGACCCGTGGAGACTAGAGTGATGCCCCTAGCATGACTAGCAGCAACTGGTTGCGACTCTTCAACATGACTTGCAAAGGTCGTCGACCAATCTCCAACATGACTAGCACTGGTTGGTAATGGAGCTCCAGTATGACTGGAAGTGACTGGACTAGTGGTGGTGGTGAGTTGTGGAATTTTATACCAAGGTCCCGGGAAAGATTGGTTTCGAGACATTGCAGACCAGGAAGGGTCTGGGTTTACACCCCGTCCCTTTCAAGGAAGGTAGTATCCTCCTCCTAATTGATCCATAGAGGTTTGTACTGGAATCATCACTAAAGAATATGTCTATGAAGAGACAAAAGTATGATAAGGATTATTCAAGTGAGGATATATGTTGCTCCCATGTGAAGGGGTTGTGTGAGAGGGTAGCCTGAACCATAAAACCGATTTCCTTTGTATGAAAGACCTGAGGATATATGTGGACCCTCCATGGGAAATGTGTTCATAGGAACTGGAATGGAGGACAAAGCATACATGGAGGAGGTGTAATAAGAAGGATAACCACCCATTTGAGAATTGTCTCTTGAAAAAACATGGCTAGGACTGGATTCGTAAGAGGGGAGGTTCCAACCTCCCACAGTGAGATTTGGTAGAGGGATATGAATCCTATCAAATGAAGACGTAGACGGCGGGGCCATGGTGCCCCCAGATCCAAAACTAGGATTCACATAAGTGGGACAGGGAGAGGATGGAAAGGGAGGATGCATTTTTGTCATATCAATAGGAAAATGATTAGAGACCCAAAGCATGGACTGAGTGTCATAATTCTACATATCATTATGAAAAGCGAAAGGATTCGTCCCCATGAAATGAGTGAACGTCATGGGGGGTGGTGGTAAAGGAGGGAGCTATAGGAACTTCACTATCCATGATAATGACAACTCAAATCATGGTATAGAATCTCAAAGTCTTAATAATAATCAAAGAGCACACCAAAAATAATCAAACTACCAATATGCACACAAACAGGATAAAGTGGTTGAAAGAGGCCTCCCTCCCTAAAGTAGGTATGCCTTTCCCGAGAGGGGCCTGAGACTCCCTATTAAAGATCAAAGGTATCAGAATAAGTTATAAGGGCCCTCATGGGATTAACAACTAGTCAGTCAAATCCCCCCGGAGAGGTAATTCTCCATAAAGGTTGTGTGTTGTCCAACCCTTATCTGACCTAGGGTACCTGCAGAATAACCCCTACAAGTAACCTATGTGGTAGCTAAGTCAAGCAATTAAGCAACCATAGTATAACCGATGCACAAGCGAATAGTCGTAAGTTAGGTCCACCATATGGGCAGGGTAGAAAAGCCCGAAACCTTGAAAGCACTGCCTCTCATGGAGGTAAGGGAACTAACAAATCCCCATATATGAATAGATCCCCAGAAATATATCTAACGCTAAGAATGTATCGGGAGGATATCCCTTCAACTGACCTCACAGGACCTCATGCTTAAATCCGGTGTAAGCGAAGCCTCATGATATTACCAATTATACAATGGATTTCTCCACTCCCTTAATCGGACACATGTGTTGATTTAATAGCCTTGGAGAAGTTTACTCAGAAAATCCTATTCCAAGGCACTAAATCCTAATCTAGTTTGTGCACCCTAGAAAATAAAATCGTTACTAATAAATTTTAAATTACAACATTAATTTTAATGGCCTTTCCTACTCAAAAGGTGTGTTCGTGAAACTAGTGATGTTATGACTCAACAAGTAAAATAAATGAATATGAATACAATGCAAAGTCCTAACTTCAATTTCCAATAAATGATATGCTTCTTAAAAATGCAATTTTCAATTCAATTATGCAATTCTAAATAAAAATGAAATATTTCTTTACATGCACTAAGATAAATGACAAAGACTCAAGAGATAAAAATGCCAATCAATGTAAAATTCCTAATATTTTGTATTTTCAATATAAGAAAAATGAAAATGCAAGGACTGAACAACAACTTGATATAAAGAATCTACTATGTATATACAGAGACAACCCAAGTAGGATATCAAGGAGAAAAACACCCAACCCAAGGTGCAAGGACAATCAAAATGAAAAGATGATGAGAAAGGCACCGCTCAAAAATTCAACCAAAAACAGGTCTCCTGTCATTCCACACACACTTAACAGACACTACAGAGACCCAGGAAGACTCAACAATCATCAAAACTTACCCAACAACCACCAAACCCATCAATCAAGCAACAAAGGTTGATGTACGCAATTTTTCAAGGGAAAAGAGCATATGTACGCATCTTGCATAAGGACATCACATGTATGTACGCAACTGTCAAGCAAAAACCCACATATATGTGTCAAAACACAACTAGGCTAAGGAGAAGGTTTAAAGACTCATACCCAGAGTGAACAGAGGCTCTCAAGCAATCATACGACAAGAAACTCAATATGAACGAGATAAATCTAAGGAGAAAACCACTCCAAGCCCCAAAAAGGAAGATTAAATACCCAGTATGGTCGCCAATTCTGTTATGAGGAAAATCTCTCTATGGATAGGGATAAACCACAAAAGACGGAAATGACTGCAGAAATCAACTCTAATATCAAGTATGTTATATAGACAAATATGCTAGCAAAACAATATAAAAGGCCTACCTCGTCCAGACATTCGATGAAGTCCACCGTTGAGAACTTGACCCAAAGCAATATCCCTGCAACTAGTCCTCAACAACCAAGCAATGCAAGCATATGGTGATAATATATGATGTTAGCACATTCAATAGCATAATCCATTAACATTCATAACACATACACCCATGGAATAATAATTCAAATATTTTCAAGATATTAATTGGACGAGAAAAGAGTATTTCTATTCAGATATAATCAGTAGAAGTGAATGAGTTACAGACTTTCGTGTTGGCACGGTTCGGAACCGAGAAACTAAGTTCCTTCCAGCTGGGCCTACAACACTTCAATCCTCCACCAAAGGCAAGCTCATATAAGAGAGACAATGAAGTTCTCAATCAATAAGGGAAGATCTTGGGGGTTGAACAATGTGTTCAGACTTAAAGGATAAAGGGATGCAGACTCAATGTGAAGTGAATAATTTCTCCAGAGTACTTTTCTCTCAAAGTTGAATTCTTTCCCCCCCTTTTCCATAGCTCGGATTTGGCCCATTTATAGCCTTCAAGTGGAACTGAAGGGATGATTTGGAACGTTTCTAGTATATGGAAGGCCAAGGATCATTGATCACGTGATGTGACATGGAAACCTGACACCATTTTTCAATTTTGTGCACATTTCCCAATGTATGCAGGTTTTAGTGGTGCAACCTGCGTATACGCATGCTGTAATATGGGCAGGGCACGTATATGTGGAAAAATTATATTTTTATCTTTAGGATTTCCAAAAAGGGACTTCAAGTCTGCATAGGGAAATGGAAAAAGGCCTTCTGTGCAAGATTTCGTGGGGTGAGGAAAATCTTTCTATAACAATAATGTTACGGAAAGATATATATTTATTGTTGTATAGGTTAAAATAGGAAACTACATGGAAATACATGTTTGGAGGGATTTGTCTATTTTATATCATAGTTGTGTTCTAGGGATTTGTAAATGTAACAACCTATATTTTGTCCTTAGAATGTTATAGCTTTGATTTTTACTTATCTTAGCTATTCATTGGTTAGTATTTGTTGGATTTAGTTAGAATCATATAGACAATTGATATGTATACATATGGATCTATTTATGTGTTGTGGGGTATTATTTTTATTATTATATGTTTACAAGGATGACGGTTTTGTGATTTGTTTAAACATGCAAATTGAAATGTGGAACTTTGGTATGTGGATACGTGTTCATAATTATGTATAATATATGCAATGCATCGTGTAAATAAACACACATTTTTCCATTGAACTTAATACAGATAAGGATTCTCATATGAAATTTGTAATGTATATGCATGGATATGAGCTATATGTGATATCAAAATTACTATATTATTGAGGTGACCAAGGCATGTAAAGGATTTCAAAGGAAAGGTATGGAATGGCATGGAAATTCAAGGAAAGGCAAGGCATGGCATGGCAAGGCAAGGCATGGCATGGCAAGGCAGGGCAAGGCATGGCAAGGCATGACATGACATGGAAAGGAAAGACATTGCAAGACATGGCATGGCATGGAAAGGAAAGACATGGCAAGGCATGACATGGCATGGAAAGGAAAGACATTGCAAGACATGGCATGGCATGGCATGGCATGGAATGGAAAGGCATGGCAAGGCAAGGAAAGGCAAGGCATATCATGGCAAGGAAAGGCATGGCATGGAAAGGCATGGCATGGAAAGGCATGGCATGGAAAGGAAAGGCATGGCAAGTCATGGCATGGAAAGGAAATGCATGACATGTCATGGCATGGAAAATCATGGCATGGCATGGCATAGAAAGTGAGGGAAAGGAAATTCATGGCATGTTAAGGAAAGGCATGGCATGGCATGGCAAGGCATGGCATGGAAATTCAAGGAAAGGAATGGTAAGGAAAGAAATGGTAAGGAAAGGCATGGTAAGGGAATGCAAGGCAAGGAAAAGGCAAGGTGAGGCTAGGCAAGAAAGGAAATAAAAGGAAAGGCAAGGTAAGGAAAGCAAGGAAAGAAAAGGCAAGGTAGGGAAAGACTAGGCATTGATTACATACTTTGTTGTGGACGCCCCATCCACTTGGAATCTTTCACATTCATCTATGGAGTTGGCTACCTTGGAATTCACAAATGTGGAGTGGTTGCATGCATGAACATTCTTAGAGGGAACATTCCATGTGTACATTTGGCATTTGAATTGGCTGTATGCCTATTTTTGGTGGTGTGTCCCCTTCATGAACATTATTTGGTGCAGACTAATACTATTTTTGGATGAGGGAGAATTGATTTGGAGAGGCTAATGTACACATGTTGTAACATAGTCAACCATGGATTTAGGAGAGATCTAACTAATTCATTATTATAATATTTATTTGACTTGTCATGGAGTTAGTTAGCAAATAATAATATTTTATTGTATAAGAGAAGAGACTCACTCTATAAATAAGAGTTATCTCTATCCAATGTAAAGGGTGAATAACTTGGGTATTTAAGAGCTCTCTTCTTGGGCTACATTGTAGAACAATTTGGATAGCTTAATGGATAATTTCAGGTATATTTTTATTGGATGTGAGGCTTTATTGTGCACTCGTATTTTATGTATTGATTTTGTATTAAGAAACCCTTGTAACATGTTGTGATTTCCATTATAATGAACCATGCTTCATTTTGGATAGAGTAATGTGTCATTTCAACTCTCTTATTTCTATTGTGATTATTTTATCTTACATGATTGTTATTATTGGTTCTTGGGGTCTTAACTACGATGGGTCTTCAGTCTTTTGTCAAATGTAGGTAATGAGAACCATTAATTTTGTATGGATTTAGCACATAGCAATTTTTTCCACCATAAGAGATTCGTTGATGTGTAACAAAAGTATTTATAATAAATTTAGAAAAAATGAACTATTCTTACTTTCATAGACTTCATTAACACTTTAAAAAGTAATTGATCAAATTAAATAACTTCATACATTCATACACATAAAATGCATACACTTTGAAATTCATACGTTAATCAACATAAAATGCAAAAACAACGAGATTCATAAAAAAACGTGCCATGAAATGTGTATATATATAGATATGGAGCATCGTCTAAATAGTAATTTTTTTACAAAATGATAGCAATTGCCCTAACATAAAAAAAATAACCATATGGTGGCCTAGATACAAAATGGCAGTCATTTGTCACTCATTGACCATTTCCACCCTCGCCACCCTCAAGAGCATCCTGGAAATTGCTCTTTCTTCTCTTGCTCGAAGAAGCACCTCTAGTGGTTTTGGACCTATGTGGGGCTCGTCGCTTCGGAGACTACACAAAGAAAAAACAATGTTATAGGTTTTTTTCCACAATGAATTAAAAGACTTACAAAATAATACTTTGTGTGTCAACATAAGAAAAATCACTGCATATGTTACAAAAAATCTTGAGGGTGTTACCCTCCTATGCAACCCTAATCTATCAGCAATGCCACCCTATGTCAGTTACAAGGATTAAATCATGAAATTTAAAAAAATATGCATAAAATAAATTGCATTCATGATACATAAAAATTTATCATCAACACATTATCTCACCATGAATATATTGGGCCTCGATGGAGTGTCGCTGACAAGTGGAGCACTCAGTTGTACAACCTACTCCGAGGAAACCTCAATTGTGGAAGCCTCAGTGGATGGTACAGATGGAAATCGTGGTGGGGGGGGGGGGTGGCATATGGGTGCATCCACCATGGATGGATGCGATGGAAGAGGTGGTGCAGATGGGTGGACTGCAGGTGCATCCACTAAGGATGCATGGATTAATAAAGTTATTGGGGGTGGGTGACGATGGACCCCCATAGACTGTACAAGTGATGGAATAACCCTCATCCTAGTGTAAGGTAACTCAGAATCTATGGGTAGGTTCCCAGGCATAAGACTAGTACTAAAACTAGCCAAAATATCGGCAACCTACATACATATGAATAACATTGAACTATTAGTACAAAACAATAAAATTCAACAACATAAATACAACAAATTTGAGAATTAAATGATATTTAAATCTACACATGATACATGTGATTTAGGTGATTTGTCCATCCCAGGTGGACATTCCTCGACATCACTTGGTCCCACAACTAGTAGAAACACAAGAACATTAAAAATTAGAGGATGCCATAAAATAAATAAATCACTATGGTGAATTTATCAAATGTGACACATACCTGTGTGTCGGGTAGACATATTGAGAAGGTTGCCTCTACTACTACATCAGTGGTGGAGAAAGACATCGATGCATCCATGGGTGTAGAGGGTCTGCTACACATTTGTAGCAACTGCAAAACAACATAAAATAAAATATTGATATAAATACACATAATACTATATAAATATATAACGATGAGGAACATAGAGATGGTTAAGATACAAACCTCCTCCATGAATCTCCAATGTTCACTAGCCTCAATAGACCAATAGCAAGTCTTCCCACAACTCAAGCATATGTGAGGTTCACATGGATGACGTCTATGTCCATGTGCCATATCCTCACTGGACACTATTGTACTAGGTGAAGGTCCAACCCCTCTATCAATTCCACCAACAGGAACCTCTTACCGAGATAGTGCAACAAAGATTCCATGTTGCACTAGGCTTCGATTCAATGATGATGTAGTGACTTGTACCTATTGCAATATCTCTACAATAGGAGGATGTTGGGCAGGGGGGTAGGCCTTTGCTTAGGGGGACAATGACGTAACATGACATCATGCTTAGCATTCTCACAGTCCTATGCGGACCCTCGAACCACCCCCTAGGAGTCACTAATGTCAAAGTAGTTGACATGTTGAACCAAAATAAATTCATCCCATAATTTTCACAAAAAGTATAAAGACACCTCCCTGTTATTGCAAGGAGTTTTATCAAATACTATGTACCACCTATCCATCCAATTTTCACTAATTTATGGGTGGGCACACCACTCAATGAAAATGTGTTTATTGGTCATGGGTGGTTGTTGTTGAGATAGAGAATCAATAAAAATATATATCAGTTGTTGTTTTGATATACCCAAGTCTCCAACTTGTTTTCTATCCAATCTAGTGATGTAATACTCAAACATTATTTACCTATATTCAAAAATAGAAGTCAATTTCCCTTGGTAACTTGCAATGAACCTCACAATGATGTCCAATGAAGTGGCCAAGGACTCTCTAATTTTTTATATTCTTCCCCTTAATTGATTTACAAGTCTTCTTAATGTCTCCAACCCCTCATCAATTTGGGTGTTTATGTTGGGTGGTTGTGGTGGGTTGGGGTTTTCCTCTCCTTGGTCTACTGGTTTGCAGTTTACATTTTCTCTGGGTTTCATTTAATAATATATGTTGCAATTTAATAAGGCATGGCATGTAAATTAGGACGATTTTTTAAATTAAAATAGAAAATTACAAAAAACATCAATACATATTTTAAGAAATAAAAAAAAAAACCATAAAATAATCTCATTTCTTGTAAATTCTCTATAGTTATTTTTAAACGGGAAATGTTAGGCAATGTAAGAGGTGACTCTCTAAATTTTATAGATGAGGTTTCTCTATAAGATTACAAATTTATATAATTTAGATTCATTTAGAATATATTAAATTAATTGAATAAAAGTAAAAATTACTAAATTGGGAGGAAAAGAAGAGAAATCAAGCATACCTTAATTGAATGGGACACGATGGCAAGATATTCACAGTGATCCTCCTCTCTATTTTCTCAATGAGGTAAAAAATGTGAGTGAGATGTGGGTGAGTGAAAGAAGTTTGTAGCCAAAAAAGTGGCAAGCCATGCAGTAGGAACATGCACTCGCAAGCATGCGTGCACATTCTTAGTAACACGCACACATTCCTAAACCTTTAGGTTTGGAGGTGGCTGAAACTCCACAAGGATTTCAATGTAGGTTTAGTGGAAAGAACGTGTGTGTGTTCTTAGGAATTCATGTGTATTCTTAAGAATGTGTGCACGTTCTTACTGATAGACTTTTTAAAGAGGTCGTGAGCGCAATTTGTGGCCATTGTGCACAAACGTGATCATGTTTCTACTATCATTAATCGAATAGAGGAACTAGAGAGGATTTAGGGAGGAAGGATATTGCCATTGTGTCCAGGTATGTTTGATTTATCTTATTTTTAACCCAATTTAGTCATTTCCAATTTAGTTTTTTGCTTCCAAGAATCTAAATTAAAAAAAATAAAAATGTAATTTTGTATTTTAATTAAAGAAACAACCTAATTTAGATGCCATGGATTTTAAATTGCAACATATTTAATAAAATGGAACCTAGACATAATTAAAACCACTAAGAATAAAACCAAGAAAATCAAAACCCCAACCCACCACAATCACCCAATGTAAACACTCAAATTGATGAGGGGTTAGTTATATTAAGAACCCTCGAGGAATAATTAGGGGACACTAGAGAGCCTAGCAGAGTCTCCTTGGCCACTTCTTTGGACATCATTGTTAAGTCCATTAAAATTTCTCAAAGGAAATTGACCTCTATTTATGATTATAGGGAAAGAATGTATGAGTACTACAACACTGGTTTGGACAGAAACTATGTTAAGCCCTAATGTTGGCTCATTACCCCTTAATTGGGGCATATTAGATTAGTAATGCTATTTTATTTATGTCGGCTTTAGGCCATTAGTTGTAATTTAGATTAGTAATGTTATTTTA
>ML777700.1:188222-216700 GCA_009831015.1 Picea engelmannii | reverse complement strand
AGCTCCTTTAGAGCTATCACTTATAATTTATCTGAAGCAAAGATTAAAGGTAAGGAATACAATACAAAATGAGGTCAACACTCTCATAGTGTTGTGACCAAGCATTCTTCCATGGCAACCTGGAACTAACACACGAGGTTTCTTGTTGAGGAGGTGTTAGTCATATCAGGCAAAGTATTTACCTCTATATTTTCACATGCTATCAAGTATAATACTTTACAGCAATTGCTATCTCAACTAAATTCATCAGCTTGTCATGTGTACCTTTGAATCTTGATTAATCAAACCTGGATCCTTGTCCTCAAGAATGAGTGCTTGCTTTTCTTCTAGGTCTCCTTCACTCAAGTGACAAGTGCTTTCTTCAACCTGTCTGTTGTACTAAGACAATACGCTATCTTGACAGAAGGTTAGGTTAGAGGATAAGCTCTATGATCAACTCTTAATTCTTCTAATAATTTGATCATAGCTTCAACATGCAACACTGATCAAGATAATTTCATAACAAATAGATGCATATTAGAATAATCACACCTGGGTTGCATCATTCCTCTTAATGTGTTGGATCTTGAGATCCTTCTGGATCTATGGCAAGAGATCCCTTCTCCTGCAAATATTCTTTAGGGTTTAACCATTAAACATATGTAACTACATACCTTTCATAGCATTTGCAGGTACTGGCTCCATCTGGTAACAATGGTAATCATTGCCAACTCTTGAGAAAATTTCAAGGGTGATTGCAACTAGTTCTACGGCTGCAACTGCAACTGGTACTGCAACTACAGCTGGTTCTGACACTGCAACTTAGGGTTTTATGAGGAAACCCTAATTTTTCAAACTTTGAATTTTGAAATTCTGATCTGGGGGATAGATGCACTGAGCTAAGGCGAGTTAGCTAGTGCAGTCGAAATTTCGAAAATCTAACTTTTACTCCTTCAAATATGATTTGTGTATTTCTGGACTGGTGCTTCTGGTTTTCTGGTACTTCTGGTACTCTGGTACTTCCGGTACTTCTGGTACTCTGGTTTTCTGGTTTTTTGGTACTTTGTGAAACTAGGGTTTCACTTTCTGGGAGATCTAGCCACTGAAAAGGTGCACTCTAGGTGCAAAATTGATCCTGGGGGGAGGGCACAACTTTCTAGGTGTTTAGGGAGATGAAAAGAGTTACTTTTGCAAAACCCTAATTTTTGGGTACGGTAACAGTGACATTTTTCCTCTTGCGAAATATGCTTCCTTCAGGTTGGCTCTGATACCATGTTAATGTTTATGCCATTATTATAGTTCTTTTCTTTTCAATAGATAAGAGCATCATAATAACAAGATCACTGAGAAATACACATTCACAAGAGACACAACATTTATCCTGGGAAACCCTCTAGGGGAAGAAAACCCAGTAAAAACTTCCTTATCATAAATAGCTTATACAATGTTCAAGAGATAACTCAAACCAATACAAATAGTCCTCCCCAAGAGATGTTCCACTCTTCTTCTCCTCTCTCTAACTGGTAATTGTATCTTGCCTCATAAGATAATGAGAAAGTGAGTTGTGTGATAAAGTGAGGTGCTAGCCTCCCTTTATATACAAGACTGACACATGTGAAAGGGTTTCACTGGCAGGGCCGACCTCTCACTCTGGGTGGGTAAACCCACCTTTAATTTAATTCTGGGTCTCAATAATAACTGTTGGGGCCAACTTCTTATTCTGCCTATTACAATTGTCCAATGACCAATCCGCAAAAGGGGATTTGGTCCTAATACAATTACCGACATGATTAATCCACGATGGGGATTAATCCTAATAATAAAATAACAATAATATTAAGAATACTCTTCGCAGTTACATTGTTTCAACAAGACAAAGAGGGGAGGTAGAGACATGTATACAAAGGAGGGAGATAGAGAGTGAGAGTGTTGAAGTGTGGGAGGGAGAGAGAAGAAGACATAGAGGGGGGATAGAAAGTGTGTGTGAGAGAGTGTGGGAGGGAGAGAGAGGAAGACATAGAGGGGGGATAGAAAGTGTGTATGCGAGAGTGTGGGAGGGAGAGAGATGAAGAAAAATAAGGGATGTAGAGCGTGAGTGTGTTAGATTGTGGGAGGGAGAGAGAGGAAGACATATAGGGGGGGTAGAAAGTGTGTGGTAGGGAGAGAGAGAAATGCATAGAAGGGAAGTAGATATATTGTGTGAGAGTGTGAGAGGGARAGAGAGGAAAATAGAGAGGGGGGGTAGAGAGAGAGAGGTAAATGTAGGAGAGAGRGGTAGATGTRGGAGAGATAGAGGGGAGATAGTGGGATGAGGGGAGGGAGAGAGAGGGATGAGGGGAGGGAGAGAGAGGGAAGAGGGGGAATGAGAGAGTAYRTGAGAGTGTGARAKGGGGAGWGAGMAATAMAAATAGGGGGGTAGAGAGGGAGGAATGGGGGGAGAGAGAAAGACAAAGARGAGGGGTAGAGACGGAGAGGGAGAGGGAGGAGAGGGAGAAAKAGAGGCGGGGTAKAGAGAGGGATAGTGAGAGGAAGGGAAGTRGAGAGGGAGACATAGAAGKGGGGWAGAGAGAGAATGAGAGGAAAGGGGGGGAWACATAGGGAGAGATAGAGGGGGAATAGAGATAGAAAGAGGGGCAGAGAGAGTGAGAGTGAGACTAACAATGAGGAGAGAGAGAAAGGGTGGAAGAGAGGTGGAATATAGAGGGGAGTGAGGAGAAAAGGGGTAGAGAGAGAGAGAGAGAATGGAAGAGGGGGGGGATAGAGAGGGAGTGGGTGTGAGAGTCTGAGGCATATCAAGGTAAGTTCTATCTCTAGGTATTTCCATGCCTTTTGATGTCTAAGTCTTTCCATGTCTAGGTCTTACCATGTATAGGAGTGTGAGAGAGAGAGAGAGAGACAAGGGGGTAGAGAGGGAGAGTGAGAGTGATATAGTGAGGGGAGGGGGTAGATGTAGTAGAGGGAGTACAAAGATAGAGAAATACATAATTTCTAGGAGCACGTGCATGCTCTTAGAAAGTGTGTGTGCACTTTTGAATTCAAATGTTTTGCGAGGGATTGACAAGGTGTATGTTGACTTGGTCGGCTCAAATTTAGGTTTGGGATGGAAAACCTAATGGTTCGGTCTGCAAATTGATAAAAACCTCCATTTTTGTGAATACCCCTCTATATATTTGTCTTTGACATTATTTTTCTATAGGCTAAACAATTCATTTGTTAACGAATCTATAGACATAGATCGAGTCGGCTATGCATATTTCAAATAAATAATTTTTTTTAAATAAATATTGTTTACTATTTTTAATATATTTTTGTCTTCACCTATATCAAAATCCTAGAATACATACCACTCTTATTTATACTATAAATTTTTCTAAGCTTAACCATTTCCTAAATGAGTTATATGCGGCACTAGACGAGACCGATACCTACGATCTAAAAATAAAATAAAATTGTTTTGATCATGTTAAGACCCTCTTATCCTACATGAACAAAAGACATTGTAATTTCAATCATATGTTGACTTTGATAATTTTAAAAAAATGTGTATAATTAATATTACAAATTTCCAAAAAATACATGGCATAAGAAAATAGGTTCTCTACAAGTGTACAAGATTTTGGAACGAAATTCCATCGCTAAGATACTCAACACCTGCACGAACAAAAACATATACCTTATATTTTGTTGGAAAAATAAGATACCACTATTAGAAAAAATCAAATTTGACCTAGTTATTCACAATGTCTATAAATAAAAGTTGTATATTTAGAAAGCTATTTCAATTTCCTACGTTTCATATTCTTACACCATATTCAAATTCATTTTAAAATTACCTTGAATAATCCATCCAAGTTAACATATTATTGTTTTTCTAGGTTTTCATTTCCACTAACGTGTCATGAGAGACCATCATTAGCTTCCACTCATCCATGTGTGAAAATGGGCACAAATCGCGCCCGTGACCCATTAAAAATGTTACATCATAGGAACTTGTGCACGTTCTTCTTAGGAACATTCATGTGTTCTTAAGAACATGCACGCATTCTTAAGAACATGCATGCATTCCTGTCAATGAACCTACGTGGAAAGTTAAGTGGAGGTTAGGGCTTTGTCAAACCTATAGCTTCACGAACACGTGCACATTCCTAAGAATGTGCATGTGTTCTTGTGAGTGTGCGTTCCTTCTAACCCCCTTGCCACTTTTCCGTCCACCAACTTTGTGCACACACCCATAACCCCTAATGAGTAATGCAATGCAACACGACCATTCAATATGTAGAAATTTGACATAAGTTAACCAATATGAATGACTCAATACAACATAGCCATATTATCAACCTCTTAGTGTTGAAATGTGACATAATATTGAAGTTTGTACATCATTATGTCACAATGCGATAAAATATTGTAGTTGCCCATAAGGTCACAATGCAACATTTTGTTGAAGCCCACCTCTTAATGTTTCAATGTGACATAATTTGAGTTCAACCTCTTCATGCTACAATTTCATACTACAATTTGACATAAAATTCAAGTCAACATCTTAATGTTGCAATGCAACATAATATTGAATTCAACCATAAAGGTACATATGACGTAATATTAAAGTCAATCTCTTCATGTTGCGATGTGATAGACTATTGAAGTCAACCTCTTCATGTCATAATGTCATATAATATTGAAGACAATATTTTTGTGTTCCAATGTGACATAATCTTAAACTCGGGCATATTGTCTCAATGTCAACCATAGTTAACCAAAGATAACCAAATTCAACCATAGTGAAAAAGTCAAATATAGTCAAGCATAGTCAACCATTATCAACTAACACTAATCAAATTCGTCGAAAGTCAACAAAGGTCAACCATAGTTATTGAGTTCAACAAAGTTATATATAGTTAGAAAAAGTCAACCATAATCAACCGACTTCAACTAAAATTAACCATAGTCAACCGCATTCAACCAAAGCCAATGAAGATTAATAAAGGTCGATCATAGTTAGTGAATGCAACTAAATTCAACCACAATCAAACTCAACAACACTTAGTTAAGTTAACAGGAAACCCCAAAGTCAACTATTGTCAACCTCAGTGATCCAAATCAACTATTTAGAACATATTGTATTTCTTTTACTCATAATTAAAAAAATGAATTTGTTACAAATTTAAATATAAGTGAAAATTTTCAAGTGTGTAATTCACCATCATGTACTTTAACTACTTATCAGTTGTAGGCATTGTATAAAACCTTTGAGGAATGTCACAATTCACCATAATCATTAAGGATGCAACAATGTGAAATAACTATTAATGAACATCATAATGTAACATAATCATTGATGAATGTTGCAATGAGACATAACCTTTGACAAATATCACAATACAACATCACCCTTGAGGAATGTTGCAATGTGACATAAACCTTGATGGACGTCATGGTAATGCCACATAATCATTAAGGAATGTAGCAATTCAACATAAGTCAACCAAGATGGATGTTGCAATGTGACATTACCATTGAAAAATGTCGCAATACAACATAAACCTTGAGGAACGTTGCATTTTGACATAACCCTTGATGAAGATTGAATTGCAATATAATCATCGAGGAATGTAGCAATTTTGCATAAGTCAACCAAGATGAATGTCACATGACATAACCATATTATCAACCTTTTAATGTCACACAATATCATAATATTGAAGTCAATGTAATTATGTTATAATGTGATATAACATTGTAATGAACCATAACATTGCAATCTCACATAGTTTGAATTCAATCTTGTAATGTGGAGATCCGACATAAAATTCAAGTCGAGCTCTTAATGTTGTAATGTGACATAGTTTGAATTCAATCTTGTAATGTGAGAATAATATGACATAAAATTCAAGTCCAACTCTTAATCATGTAATGTGACATAATATTAAAGTCAACCATAAAGTCACACAATACATAATATTGTAGTAAACCTCTTCATGTTGCAATGTGATGGAATATTGAATTCAACATCTTCATGTCACAATGTTATATAATATTGAAGTCAATCTCTTTATGTCACAATGTGACATAATCTTGAAGTCAAGCATATTATCCCAATGCAACAAAATAATGAATTCAACCTCTTAAATTATTACTCTTGAAATGTCGTAAAGTTAACCATTGTTTCCCAAATTCAACCATAGTTAACCAAAGAAAACCGCATTCAACCATATTAAACCAAAGTCAAGCACAATCAACCACTATCAACCAAAGTCAATCAAAATCAACTACATACCATAGTTGACCATTATTAAACAAAGATAACCAAACTCAACCATAGTCAACCAAAGTCAACTATATTCAAGCATAGTCAACAAAAGACAATCATGGTTAACTATGGTTAACCAACCATAGTTAACCAAATACAACCATAGTCAACAAAAGTAAACCATGGTCATCATAATCAAACATGGTTAACCAAAATTAATTATATTTAACCATGATCAAAGATAATGAACCATAATCAAATATTAATAAACGTTAATAAATATTGTAGTTTGATCTTTCCAAAAAACTCAAACAACATTATGACTAACTACGAAAACCTACACACCAATAAATATTGTCATCTTTTAATTTTATAACAAACAATAATATTTATAAATATTGTCATATTTTAATTTTATAATAAACTATAATATTTATAAGTTTTTATTTCGAAGTTATTTGTCGGATAATCCACAGTTGGTGTCATTTTGTCATCGACGTTTCGAATCTGAATCAAGATTCATCATCAGGACTAATCCTCAATTGATAGCTTGTTGATCTTTGGTCAATTAATAGTTTAAGATGCAGGAGATTTTAAGATTTTACCTAGGTCGACTGTCTAAAAACCTAATTTACAGAGTTTTAAACAAAAATTAAACTAAATTAATAATAAATTAAGGGTAGTTCCTAATAATTAATAATATATCATAACTAATACTAACGTTGAATGTAATAGTTTGTTTAATAGTGTATAAATAAAAGTCTAGGGTTTAGAATTGGATTGAGTATATATTTATTTTATTAGTACTTTTAATTAATTGTATTATATTTATAGTTAATGTATGAAGGAATCTTTTTAGTTATGGTTTGGTTGTTTGGGGTTAGAGTTAGATAGTTTTTTTTATTTTTTACTTATTAGTAATTTTAATTTATGTTTATATTTAATGTATAAAGTTTAGTGAACTAATTACTAGATTTATGGAAAGGAAGCTTTTACATATGGTTTAAGTTTTAGTTGATTAGAATAAATCTAGGGTTTCCAAGGATTGTTTTAATAGTGTTAAATTGTGTATTTAGTATGATTTTAGTATTATTAGGTCTAAGTATTGAAGGTTTTTGTATATATATAAATAATCAAGGGATATGTTTATGATACTAAGTAGTAGGGGTTAATTTGTGTTTTAAGTGATTAGGATGTAACATAGTAGGAATACATATATAAGAGAAACTGAGGTTACTAATATATATAGTGTCATATGATTAGGGTATATGTAACTTAATTATTGATATATATAGTAATAAGTGTCTATAATTAGAATTTATAAAGTAGATAATACAGATTAGTTAGACTCCTAAGCCTATGAACTGACACAAAAGAAAAACCTAAACAAGCAAGGAAAAGCAGAAGAGAGGTGTCATACCTGATTTGATCTATGAGGGTCTCTAAGTTGGTTGATTAATGGGTGCCAAAAGATGCTCACCTCCAGGCCACCGTCTTCGTTCATATTGTTGGGGTGCTTGATTATTTCTAGAGCTTCTCTTAAGAGTCTCATGTAGTACTAATCATCTTTTGCTAGTATCTTTGTATCCTCAAGGTAGACATGATGTTTGGTCTTAAGTGAGTGTTCTGCTAAGGCCGAGGTGTGAATGCGTTCATTTCTAATGTCTGCTCCATGTTCCTTAATCCTTACTTGAAATGATCATCTGGTTTCCCCAATGTAACATTTCCCGCATGAGCAAGAGACCTTGTAGATGTATTTTCCTTGTTGTTGGTCTATAGGGTCCTTTACAAACTTCATTCTTTGTCTGATGGTAACTAGGGGTTTGAAGGAGGTTGTAATTTCTTTCTTTTTTAAAACTTTTGCAATCTTGTCTATGACACCCCGAATGTAGGGAAGAAAAGACTTTATGTTGGAGGTTTGATCATTCTGTACACGAGTCCTATTATCCTTCCTATCCATTGCTTTCTTGATGTCTCTATCTCTATACCCAATGTTCTTAAGGACCTTAGTTAGGTGGTCTATTTCTTCCTTTAGATGTTCTTTGTCGAAAATTCTTATTGCCCTTATTGCCATGTTGTTGAGAACCCCCATCTTCAGAGAGGGATGGTGGTGGGAATCTGCATGAAGGTAGTTGTGTGTGTGAGTTTTCTTCCTGAAGACCTTCTGTCCTAGTGTACCATTTTGTTTTCTAGTCATAAGAACGTCTAGGAAGGGTATGTTGTTGTTTACTTCTAGTTCCATAGTGAATTTTATGTTCTCCGAAATACCATTGAGGTGCTCAAAGAATCTGTCTAGTTCTTCTTTGCCATGAGGCCATTTGATGTTGGTATCATCAATATACCTTTTCCATCTAGATGGTTTAAGGGGATATGTTTCAAGGGCATTTTTCTCGAACTTCTCCATGTAGAGGTTGGCTACGATTAGGGATAAAGGGGATCTCATGGCTACTCCGCTTGTTTGTTCGAAAAACTCTCCTTGGAAACTGAAGAAGGTTGAGTTTAAACAAACTTCTGCTAGTTTGGTTGTTTGAGGGTATGAAACCTCATTTATAACTTGAATGGCCTCATCTAACAGAATCTTAGTAAAAAGTGAAACCATATCAACGCTAATGAGCATATCCTTTGATTCAATTTTCTCCTCTTTTATGAGTTCCATGAAGTCTCTTGAATCTTTTATGTATGAGTCTGTCCTGCCAACCAAAGGTCCTAGGATCCTTCCTACGTACTTGGCTAGTTTATAGGTTGGGGAACCGATCGTGTTGACAATTGGTCTCAGAGGAACTCCTTCCTTGTGGATCTTAGGGAGTCTATATATTCTAGGAGTGATTAGGCAGCTTGGAGTTAGTTGTTTCTTCATTCTTTCATCTAGGTTGGAAGCTTTTGTGGCTTTCTTAACTTCCTTGATGACCTTGAATATTGGGTTGTTGTTTAACTTTTTATAACTGCCAGTCGTGGTGAGATGTTCTATCATTTTGGTGTTGTAATCTATTTTGTTTATGACTATTGTAGCTCCACCCTTATCAACTTTCAGAATCATAATGTTTTCGTTGTTTCTAAGGTTCTTGATGGCTTCATGCTCCTTTTTGTTGATGTTACTTTTCGGTGGTTTAGCTTTCTTGAGAACGATGGTGCAGTCCTGCCTAATAACGTCCTTGTCTTCTTCACTGAAGTTTTTGATGTTGTCTTCTACGCTGCAAACTATGTTTTCTATGGGGATGGTTTTCGGAGCAATGGCAAAACCCAACCCTTTTTTCAAGATGTTTACTTCTTCGTTTTTAAGATCATGGTTGGACAGGGTTATTACTTTTTAATTATCCTTATTTGATGTAGTTCCTCTTTGTTTGCTTAGGGTCCTCTTCGTTTTCCGCGTTCCTTTTATCCGTGAGTTTCTTCAGCTTCTTTGCATGGCGTTCAAAATATTTTTGTATGATTATTAGTTTTAATATTGACATTATTATATGAAACGTTATTTTTCTCTATATTATTCTATTAAAATACAAGTATATTTATAAATATTAATATATTTATATTGATATTATTATAATTATTTATTTTTTCAAATATTTATAATCTAATATCATAACCATATTAATTAAAGATTATTATTATGAATGGGTGTATATGTATCATTTTTAATTAATATAATTAAAGATAATTATTTATTATTTATTATATTTAAAATGTAATTTACTAATGATTGTTTAAGGGATGTCATTAGTCAACTAGCAACAATCGTAAAAACTGGTTGATAATTTAAAAAGGTAGAAAATGGAGTT
Organism: Picea engelmannii; assembly: GCA_009831015.1. Lineage (NCBI taxonomy): Eukaryota > Viridiplantae > Streptophyta > Pinopsida > Pinales > Pinaceae > Picea > Picea engelmannii. Next base: position 206,695 of record ML777700.1, on the reverse strand, counting down.
TTACATAAAAAGTGGTTGTTGCTAGTTGTAATAATTAAGTCATCATTTAGAATGATACAATTTCTGCCTCCCCTTTTATTTCTCAATTGGATTTAGTTTGAATAGTTGTGAAGAATGATTATAATCCTCTCCACCTTGGTTCTCCCATAAATAACATGTTAAGCTCATAACCAGTATGTTATAATGGCTTCAAGCATATATGTAATGGAAAGTTACCTTTAATTCAATTCAATTGATAACAAAACAACTCTTTTTTGAGACTAAAAATTTCAGCATCTTAAAATTTTAACATCTATTTCAACATCTTACCAAGATTAGTTAAGTCATCGTCCACCGACACGAATGGCATAATTTCCGCGTTCTGCCTTTTCGATTATTGTTTGATTGACTTTTGTGTAGCCAATTTAATAGGTAAGAAAAATGCCATGGTCTACTTTTTTTTATTACAAAATTATTTGCTTAATCTCGGAGGAGTCCTTTAATATTGCATACATGTTTCGGGTGAATGCGAGGTTTCTGAGTATGTCGGCAACTCCGGGCGTTTTCGGTATGGATATCGAAAATTTTGCACTCTGAACGTCATCCTTATGCACTGCATTGTGCACTCCAATCCATTTAATCATTGAAGAGTGCGATTCGAAATTTCCACCAGCGACGCCGCGCTACAAACGTCAACCCACAAGTGTAAGATCTATGTGGAAATATATATTTAATTTGCGGAACAGAGAGCAAGTGGCTGAGGTTGAAGGTGCTCATCTGCATAGAAAATCAATTTGTCCCACAAAGACAGTGCAGGTTGCATGTATAGACGGAGCCACGTCGTTGAAAGTTATGAAACGGAAGACTTTGCAAGGTGCATGGACAGACAGAGCCACGTATAACGCTGAAGCTAGGTTAAGATAAGGCATCGGGAATCGATTCATGTATTATTGATTGATCAGGCTCGTTTGGCTCGAGTTAGTGAAGGTCGTCTAGGTTCTATGCTCAGCATCGACTCCGCCTCGTATATATGTGAGAGGGAGAGTGTGAGACAACAGTCTATTGGTTCAGTAGAGTTAACAGGAAAGGACTGTATTCTGTAATGGCTTTTATCTTTAGGTTTATGACTTTGGTTTTCTTGATCATATGTCTTATGTTTGTCCAAATTGAAAGCGATGAACCGTCTCAGAGCCACAATTCTTTGAAATCTGCCTGCGACATGACCTTGGATCCTAACTTCTGTGTTTCGACAATGTCGAGCATGTTTCCAGCTGGATCATTGCAGGCAGATCCCACAGATCTCGGCAGGATGGCTCTCAGACTGAGCATTATCGAAGCACAAAAGGTCTTTCAAATAATTTCTAGTCTCGGGCGCTGGTTATTCAAGGGAAGGCAACTCGATGCCCTCGAAGATTGCGCGCAGCTGTTCGATCTAACGTTGGACGACCTGAGTAAGTCTTTGTCGAATGTTACTGCTAATTCTTTGAAATGGAGGCAGGCAGTTGACATTCAGACTTGGCTTAGTGCAGCTCTTACTAATCAGGCTACCTGCCTCCAAAGTCTCCAGGAGGCTAGAGGAAGCCTGCAAAACACATTGACGAATAATGTAGTTCATATGTCACGAGTTGTGAGTAATTCTTTGGCTCTTGTCAACAATATTTCTGTCGTGGGCAAAAATCCCAGGAGGCCTCCTGTGCATAACCGGCGTCTGTTCTCCGATCCGACGAAGCATGAACGTCACAATCGAGTTGATGATAAATTTCTTTCACATTATGGCTACATCGAGGACGGGTTCCCTTCATGGTTGTCTGCTGTCGACAGAAGAAGGCTTCTCGAAACCTCGCGAGAGGATGACGATGTTTTAGCCGACAATGTCGTGACGGTGGCCCAGGACGGTAGTGGTAATTATACGACAATTACTGACGCGCTGAATGCTGCTCCAAACAATAGTTTAGATAGATATGTGATATATGTTACAGGGGGGATCTACCAGGAATACGTTGAGGTGCCTAAATACAAAAAAAATATTATGCTGATGGGAGATGGCATAAACGTCACTGTGATCACGGGCAATAGAAGCGTTGTCGACGGATGGACTACTTACCGCTCTGCAACAGTCGGTAAGCTGCTTTATTCGTTTCTTCCTGTGGTTAATTTTAAAAAATTTCTTATGTCGGTGAAGGCTATGAATTTGGAATTTGAAATTTGAATTAGGATTGGGGATCTGTGGAAGTTTCTTCTCTGGTTTCGACGTATGACAAGTTCGCTCGCTTTATTGGTTGCTGTACTGTCCAGTTTAAATTTTTCAATGGACGGATTTTTTTTTTCGTAGTCTCATACTTCAAATAATGGTGATTACAGCTGTAGTTGGTCAAGGGTTTCTCGCTCAGGACATCACTTTTGAAAACACGGCGGGCCCAGAGAAGCATCAGGCTGTCGCCCTCCGAGTTGGGTCGGATCTATCAGCATTCTACCGCTGCAGCTTCGAAGGCTACCAAGACACTCTCTACGCACACTCCCTCCGACAATTCTACAGGGAATGCGACATTTACGGCACAGTTGATTTTATCTTCGGCAACGCGGCAGCGGTGTTTCAAAACTGCAATTTGATGGCCAGGAAACCAATGGATAATCAAACGAATTGTTTTACAGCTCAAGGAAGAGATGATCCAAATCAAAACACTGGAATATCTATTCAAAAGTGCACCGTCTCTGCTGCAACCGATCTGGCTCCCGTGAAGAGCTCTTTCCAGACATTCCTAGGGAGGCCGTGGAGAAATTACTCTCGCACAGTTTATATGGACTCATATATAGACGATGTGGTTGATCCTGCAGGTTGGCTAGAATGGTCGGGGGACTTTGCTTTGACCACCCTGTATTATGGCGAATATATGAATTCGGGACCCGGGGCAGGAACTGCCGGGCGAGTTCAGTGGCCTGGCTATCACGCAATGAACATTTCTGACGCTCAGAATTTCACGGTTGTTAATTTCATCTCTGGTGATGCCTGGATACAAGCTGTTCCCTTCGATGCAGGCCTAGGTTAAGACAAAAGTAACATGCTGTTATATTCATCACCCAAAAGTGATATGATATCAGAAGCGGATTGGGACACAATACTCTGTTTTGCCCGCCTTTTGTTTACAGTGTCACAGGAAAATCCATCGTGTTTTGGGCTAGCATGGACGATGCCGCCTCCGTCATGTGCATTCCTTTTTTAATAATTTCTCGACTGACGAGATAAATCCAAACAAATACAACATGTACATTCCCAAATATAGATGTATGCTGAGTCAGCTAAAATTATTGATACATTAATCACTTACTAAAACTAGCACAGCGGCTAACTCGCGGCTGCTAAAGCCGAAAGGTAGCCGCTGATAACGCGTGTGCTCAATATTATATTGAGAATGTTTGCTACTAATATAATTTGTGGTAATTTGTCTGATAATATGAAACGTTTGATTGCATTAAGTTGATAAATGGAACGTTGCAATTACACATCCTTATAGTAATTTTTTAATGTGATTAGGTAAATGTTAAAAAGTAAACATGTTAACAGATGCCTTGATAAATGCAAGAAAGTTATGAACAATAAATCTGATCCATTGATTTTGGAGGACGACTAAGAATATGCGAGCATCTTCAATGCATAGCCATCAGATTAGGGTTTAAGGTTAAATAAGGTTAAAAGATCATTAATTGTGCCTATTGTCAATAGGTGTACGCCTTTAGGTGTAAATATAACTACAAAAAGTGTAGCATTGTCTTAATGTTATAGGTGTAATAAGTGTGGCATTGTCTTTAGAAGTTGTCTAAATTATATAGGTTTTGGGTATTTTTTTTTTAATATTTTTGTTTTTTAAATTATTTTTTGGAATTTATAAATGAATTTAGTATTTTGAAAAATTATTGGGGCACTCTGATTATATAGATTTAACTACTCAAATCTGCATAAAGGTTTAGACTAAAGCTAATAGATGTAAAAGAGCATTCCAACCAACTTTGTACATTACAATCCAAATCTCTAGTTTTTTACCTAGTATAAATAAGCTTTCTATCCACTTTTTTGGACAAGTTTCACCCAAAATTCAATAAGAAATTTAGAAAGATAGTTGAAATTAAGATTACATATTTTGGGTATCTTAAGTTTTTTGAAGAAGCTCATTTCATTTATGCATTAAAAACAAAATTTGAGCACTGTAAAATTGTGATTTTACCAACAATTACATTGTTAAACTCCCATAATAATTATGGGTAAAATAGAAAACATAAAACATTTAAACTACACCTTAGTTTTTAATTAATGATTTTATCTTATTAAAGAGAAATAAACATTATGTACTCTCCAAAACTAGATGGGAAAATACTTATGAAAATTGCATAATAACATATTAATATACTTTCAAATAAGTTTATTATCAATAATGTCAAGTGGCTAATACTTATTATTGATTTAAACTTTCGAAATTGAGTATGTGTAATTTAGTTCGCTAATTAAGCATCCATTTCATAAGGACACGGACGTAAGTATTCGAAACTTGTAAGTTTAACTATATAAGTGATTTAAATACTCCATATGGGTTTCAATGGGAGTACGTATTTAAGTTCTTCGATATCATAGTTTTCTTTCACGTTTCGCCCAAAATATTTGTTGAAGAGGGCAAAACGATGCATAAATATATTAAGTTTTTTAAATTTAATAACGAAGTTTTGAATTTAGGTACTAAAATTTTAGTTAGTTGTTACTAGTGTTTAGTCTTATATTTTAGTAAATTAATAAATATATTAAATATTTTCTTTCCTTAGCAAAATTTTAAATTTAAAGTTTAAATTTAGTTATTACTAGTGATATTATTGGGAAAATATTAGGTAGTTAGAGAGGTAGTGGGGCTCGAAGGGTCCATAGTTATAATAGTATAGGTCGTTCAATGTAAGGTGGACTAGGTCCACTATAGTATTAAATAAGGCCCACTATGGTAGTTAGATATAATAAATCTAAGAGGGCTTCTTAGAAGGTTCTGCTTTTAGAAGGTTCTTCCTCTAGAATGTTCTTAGGTGGTTGGTAGCACTATATAAAGGGATTCAAGCAATGTAATGAGATATAGAAGAGAATTATTGTATTTGGAGCGGTAGCTCAATAGGAGGATGTCCCCTCAAAGAGATATGTGAACAGGAGAGGATCTCTTCCATAATAGGATCCATTGTATGGTGTTGCCCTACCTCAAGGGTTTTCTTATAATAAAGTGTGGTTTTCATATATTATTCTTGGATCTATTCTGGTGTATTTTGTATTCATATCTTTGGTACTCAACAAGTGGTATTAGAGCACTTTTCTTGGCAAGAAGTGTGGGCAATTTTATTTTATTTTTTGCAGATTTTTTCAAAGAATAAAATGGGGGTCACGAAATTCTGGACAATTTATGTATATTTATGTGCAAAATTTTCCCAAACGAATTGTAGATATGAGTTCCTCTCAGAAAAACACTCAATTAGAAAAAAAAAAAAATCGTTTCGAAACGAAGTCCGGGAAGTCAAGATATCGACATTTTAAAATCTGCAATTTTTCATGGTTTTTTCTGCGGACGGCGTCACGTTTTATTTTTTATTTTTGTAGCACCTGGAGGTAGAATATGCTAAAAAAAATTACAGTTATGAGTTCCTCTTTCAAAAATAGTTGATTTCAAAAAACAAATCACCCAAATCGGAGCTTCGGAGGTGAAGATATTGTTGATTTAAAATCAACCATTTTGGGGAGTTTTCGTGATGGCGGCGGGAATGCAGAACTCACAATTTTTCACAACGTGCTCATATTGCTAACAGATCAGTGCCATTGGATAGCTAATTTTAATATCTTTGTTTTGGTATATTATATGTTCTATTTCAAATGGATATTTGACTTCTCATGGAAATTAGAAGGAAGATTGAAACCCTTGAGCACCATCTCCAAAAGGGTCTACAAGTTGTCAGGGACAGTTGTCACAATGTTCAAAGGTCCTTGGCTAACATACAAGAGAGATATCTTATGGAGGAAATCAGGGATGCATATACTCAAGAAGTATATGTTTGGTATGATTTTGAGGTCGATTGTGATGATTGGTATATGGATAGTTGTCATTTCTAGGATGACAACCACTTTCATATTTTATTTGATAACTCTACTCCACCTTCTATAGAGAACATCAATGTGAAAAATCAGGAGCCAGTTATGATTACCAGTGCCCATCCTCCATATTCTACAGTGGTATTATTCCTTCCAGATTCAGTTACAACCCTTTCCCACTATGTGGATGGATCTTCTTATTTGGATCCACATGACAAGTGTCAGTCTTTGGAATATTATTTTCAGTTGGTTATTAGGTTCTGATATCTTCTGTGTGGAGTTCACATGAGCACTTTGACATTAAACCTCGGTTTATAATGGCGGTTAGACTACTTCAACATGGTGGCTTTCATTTCTACATGGTACCCTGGTTCTATACTCTACTTCAGCGCTATGGTCCACACTTATCCATGGGACCCTGGTATATGGTTATACACCCTCATAACAAGCATTGAGGGAAACACTTTCATAAGGAGGATGGAATGTTAGGTAGCTAGAGAGGTAGTGGGGGTCCAAAGGGCCCATAGTTATAATAGTATTGGGAATTCAATGTAAGGTGGACTAGGTCCATTATAGTATTAAATAAGGCCTACTATGGTAGTTAGATATAATAAATGTAAGATGACTTCTTAGAAGGTTCTGCTTCTAGAAGGTTTTGCTTCTAGAAGTTTCTTCCTCTAGAATGTTCTTAGGTGGTTGGTAGCACTATATAAAGGGGTTCAAGCAATGTAATGAGATATAGAAGAGAATTATTGTATTTGGAGTGGTAGCTCAATAGGAGAATGCCCCCTCAAAGAGGAAAGTGAAAAAGAGAGGATCCCTTCCATAATAGGATCCATTGTATGGTGTTTCTCTATCTTAAGGTTTTTCTTATAATAAAGTGTGCTTTTCATATATTATTCTTCGATCTATTCTGGTGTATTTTGTATTCAGATCTTCGGTACTTAACAAAAAATATGTTAAAAACTTTTGATGGCCTATGAGTCTAGCAAAAAGGATTTCATAAGGTCATTGTTTGTGTTACATTCCAAGAGAAATATAAAGACTTTGGCCATAATAAGATTTCTGTTTAGGCATATGTTTTATGTGTTAAATGGATCATTTGAGTCATGAATAAAGAGGATATGGGATTTCTTCATAGTAGTATGAGCGAGAGGCTTCCACTAGAATGGAAATCTTTGAAAGTTTTTACACATTAGATATTGCTCTTGCGAAATTCAAAAGTGTTAGTGGTGTGATTCATACTATCTAGAAGGTCCCAAAAGTCATGAACACATTTATGTCTTAAAGAGCTCTTTTCTTGCTAAAATGACTCATCCTTAATGAAATTATTTTTAGTGGCCTCTTTTGGCTTAACATTTATTTGTAAAAGAGGGGCTTATATCCCACTCACTTCACCAACATGAATCCTTTGTTGAAATGAAAATTTGATCTATGTTCTTTTTATGGTGTTAAGTTCTCTACCTTCAAAATTGATTCTAAAGCCTCTATTCCATCTTACAAATCTAGTTGCAAACTTCTTTGCAACACTATTTAAGGTTGATTATAAGGATTTTGTTATCTATGAAATTTTGAGTACAAATATCTCTGCTCACTCTACTCCACAATATGTCAATCAACAAACACAATGTTGGTCAATTAAAATTCAATTGATTACCAATTGACTCCTTTAAATGGCTACCAATCACATGAGCCTCCTATATACTCTATTTCTTGTTCATATTCACTTGCCCATTATGCATTCAATAGATATATCTTTGTTAATATAAGAATCCAACATTCAATATGCCCAACTACATGTTTGTAGGTAATGCCAAAATCACATGTCGAATAACGGATTCAAATGCATTGTGTTTTACAGCTTCATGCTCAATGGAACCAACTCAAACATGACCATATCATTCTAATTCGACTACAAATCATAATCTAAACTCTACTAGTAGCTTGTACTCATATTATTCTACTATGCAATGTTTGGAAGAAAGAAACTCAACTCAATGATTGCTCACTTGAAACTATCATATCTATATATGCAAGCTTTAACTTAGACTTTTAATAATTGGTATTGTTCTTATATGTATGATGTCCTATGAATATCATGACAGTGTTAGGGTCCTACTGTATCCCCTAAATTAGATAGATAGGTTTCTATGTATTGAGGCCATATTTATTAAATAAGGCCCATGTAGTAGATTAACATGAAAGAAATAATTGTAAGAAGGCTTATTGGAAGGTTCTTCCTACTAGAAAGTTCCTAGGAGGTTAGATAGAAACTATATAATGAAGTGGAAGCAAGGTAATGGGATGTATGGTGAAGCATATTGTAATTGGATCTCTTTTCATATGGATATTTCCCCCTTGAAGAGGAAAGTAAACATTGCTTCGATCAATAAAGGTATCGTTATTTGTGGTATTATGGTTCTTCTATAATTTCCTATTGTTATTATAATCTACAGTTTTGATCGAAATCTTGTTATATTCTATTATTTTTTCTTTGAGTCTTCTATTTTGTTAATAAAGAACACCACGACTAGTATCAAAGCACTTTCCTGAGCTAAGATTTTAGAAAAAAAATTAGGCTAGAGACATATTATAACATCTATAAATAACCCAATGATCTGTCATTATTGGATAGGCATTCTAGATAAGTTTTGAGATTTGCACCAAAATAAGTCAAAGAACAAAAGGAAGTTAGAAGATGGACCAAATCGCGCAACAGGAGCAGACTTTAAGGAGTCAAAGTGCATGACAGAAGGAAGCGAGACGAAGCAGTGCACATAAAGCTGAAAAATGGTTATAGATAGTTGGGTTTTTGGGACATTTTTTCCACTTTGTAACGGGCTTAGCCCTATTTTGATGTATAAATATGTAAAGGGTTTTTGGGTAGAGAGGTTTCAAAAATTTAAGGTGCCTTGTGCATGAGTGGAGTTTTTGGCTAAGTGATCGGATGTTGTGACTGAGGTAGGCTCGCACTATATCAAAACAGCTAGGCAGGTTTGGGTAATGTTACTGTTGCATATTTTGTAGCATAGTGCACAACTGTAAGAAGATTATCAATGAATAATAGAAGAAGCCTGTCGTTGTGGATGTAGCCCAAGTTGGGTGAACCATGTTAAACATGTGTGTTGTGATGTGTTGTGTTTACATTTTATGATGTTTACTGTTATGGTGAAATGATGATAAATGCTTAAGTATGTTGGATAAATTATTTATATATATTGTTATAATGTCATGCAATGAAGTAACTGGTAATTGAATGAATATCAAGTAAAGGAATGTCGCACATAGGGTATGTCGCATGTTAAGTAACTATTAAGTAATGGAAACTACAGACATGAGTAGATGGTTAGTAAAGAAATGTTGAATGTCGTGCTTCCCTCATCACTACAAAACCTTGGTTCTTGCATCCCATATAGATGCCTCGGGTGAGACTTCACTTCCTCTACAGGTGATGATGAAAGGGCCAGCGTCTAAGGGTTTTTTTGGTATTTTGATGATTAACCCCAGGTCTTCCCACTGCGCACCAACAAATGGTTTTGTTGTCGGGACCGAGAACTGTAATTGAGGGGAATTGTTTGGAAGTTGAATAAGGAATAGATCACTGAATGGATAGATAGAAAGAAAGGAGATTTTTCCAGAGAATAGAATAGAAACCCACGATTTAGCGACAAATAATGGTTAGAAAGGTATGTTTTCACAGATCTTCATGAAATTTTCTTTGGTGAATTCCTAATAATTTTGACTGAATGGTTAGAAGGGCTAGTTGGGAACATTGGGAGATATAGAGATGAAGCTCCGAGAAACTGGACCCCTGAATTATTCAGACAATTGAATACAGTAAGTAATAAAGTGTCTCATGGAGTTGATTTTTGGTTGAACAGTGTACCATGAGGTTACATTACAAAGTTTGTGATAGATTGTACCCAGTCTTATAGTGTCGCAGAGAGGGACTTTTTCAAGGGTCCATGAAGAAGATATATGAGTGCATTGTATACTTGGATAGAGATTTTATTGTGTGATAAGAATTTTCTGAAGATGGAGTTTGACAACCAGGCACCTTCATGCACATAGAGGGACCGGGGATGACTGAAGGATGGTCTGAGAGTGGAAAGGATGAATGAGAACTGGATGGACTGTGGATGATGAGAGAGGAATACATTGACTCAGATGGAGAGATTGGAGTATTGCATTGTTTGGAAATATTTAGGTATAGTAAGAAGGAGATTGTGGCTGGGAGAGAAGAGTAGCACAAAGTGTTTGAGAAAAGATACCCCTACACAGTACTTCATATCACACAGTACATAGACAGGAAAGAGAAAGAAAATGATCCTCAGTACAGTCCAACGAAAGAAAGAATTCCATCTCAGATCGGAATCTGCGTCAAACCCATGACCCTTTGTGCGTCACCTAGATCTCAAGTAGAAACCTGAACTATGTCAAGATCACTTGTAGTTAGTGGAGGAAGTCAGAACAGTAGTCAAAATAGTGGAAGCAGTTCAACGAATGAGAGTCAATCAACATCACCGAGGGTAAGTACTATGTAGAATACAATGGTAGGAACAGATCGTACATTGAGAATGTCTGAGTTTCAAGGAGTAGGGCTGGAGGACCTAGACCAACATCTATTTGTGTGCGACACAATATGGATTGCTAAGAATATTCAAGATGAAGCAAAAAAGATTGTGTAGTTAGCCATGACATTCATAGGCCGTACACTACTATGGTACATGAAGTACCAGACGACTACACTAGCAGGACAATTAAGAACTTTGGCAGAGATTGGATAAACATTGTTAAAGGAATTCTGGAAGTTGAAATATGAATCTCAATATATCACAGAACTGAAGGAAATTAAGCAAGTACAAAATGAGACAGTTTGGGATTATGACCAGAGATTTAAATATGTGATGGGTAGATTAACCTTTCAGATTCCTAATGAAAAACATCGAGAAGGGTTTATTGCGGGTCTATTGTCTCACATTTGTTGTCCGTTGATGTAGTAGAAGGTCACGTCATAGCCAAAAGTACTAGAAATCGTGATGAAATTAGAAGCATCCCTTGTAGGAGATGGTATGGGAATGGAATAGGTTCAATCACAGTTAGTTGCACTCAGAATTCAATTGTTAAAGATAATGAAGGAAAAGGAAAAACGTGAACACATTTGGTGTATTACATGTAATATAGAAGGACATTGTAAAGAAGAATACCCAACATTTGCACAATATATTGTCAAATATGTAAGACATGGAGACATCATCTGATTGTTTGTCCTTTACTATATAAGTACTAGAGTATGCCAAGTAATTTATTCTATAATTTTTGCAAGTCTATAGGACACAATGAGAAAGATTTTCGCCCATTCAACTTAATGAGAGAGCGCACTTCAGATGCATAAATAATCCAAGAATAAAATTTCACAGCAGAAGGTGGAGTTCTAGAGTACAACACTCCAAGAGGCTACAACCAAGGTGGATGAGGAGGATTTGGAAGAGGTCGAGGATGTGGAGGATTTCGTCGAGGAGGTAGAGGACCAATAATTTGTCACAATTGCAATCAACTAGGAAATCTAGCGAGAGACTGCCCAAATCCTTATACTATGTGCACATACTATTGAGCATTAGATCATGTGACACAAGATTTTCCTCAATTGATAACAAAGTGGTAGGAAAGAGGGAATTTGAATCAGAACTAGAACCAGAACCTGCATATGACAGTAGTTGAGGAGTGCAATGCATATGACAGTAGTTGAGGAGTGCAACAATTATCCCAAAGTAGAATTTGTTATGCATGGGGGGACAAGAACTAGACCAGATGTGATGGACAAAGGAAAGGGGGTTGAGAAATGGGTAAGGAAAAAAGTTGAGCCTATGCCATCATTCAATATGTAGAAAGAGAAGGATATATATCAGCAAGCCAAGAAAGAGATACTAGGACCAGAACGGATAACATAAACATCAACAACTCCACCAGTATATGATATGTCATCAGTATATGATCGCACCATTCTAGACAAGTCAGTCGAAAAGGTAAATACTTTAAAATATTTTCTAAAGAGTTGTTTATATTTGATGAAGGATGAAGCAATGTTGAATGCACTACATGAGATGATTGATCAATACACTCCAGATAGATAAGTACCTACGACACAGAGAGCAATGAATCAAGTATTTTGAAAGAAGAGGACAAACAAAGAATTCAGATTGAATACACTGGTAGGAGAGTATGACATGGACAATGTCATTTAGGACTTAGGATCATATGTAAATGTTCTTCCAATATAGACATTGTAGATGATGGGAAAATCAAAGCTAGTTTGGTCGATTGTTCAGTTGAGATTGGAAAATAAACATAAGATAATATCGATTGAGAGATTGGTAGGAGTACCTATTAAAATAGATGGAGTGCACAATGTAGTTGACTTTGAGGTCATTGAGATTGTAGATAACATTCAGTCATATCCAACATTGCTCGGATTGCATTGAGCATTTGACAATCAGACAATTATAAAATTGAATAAGACGGAAATGATTTTTTAAGGAGGAGGCTTAAAGGTCATTGCACCATTAGACTCCACAATGGAAATAAGTTATGTGGAACTAGTGAGAAAACAAATTGATAACCTGTATAATGTGACCGCACGCATGGATGTCTATGTTAATCCTACTACAGATGGTGCGCTTAATGGGAGAAGCATTATCTCTTGTGCATCAGATTAAAAAGAAGGACTTGAACATTGGCAACACATATTGCACGAAGTATCGACCAGAAGATGTGCTCGCATTATTCGCTCTTTGTGTTGGATAGGAATAGAGGTACGTGATACACCAAAGTTTGATGGATTAATTGAGGTAAGTTCCTTTGTAAATGAATTTGAGTTGCAGATACCTGAACAAAAAATATTGTTAGCATTAGATGTTTCCCTAAGAGAAACTCCAACAAGATGGTGGGAAACACACGAGGAAGGAATAGATGATTGGCAGCACTATAAAAGGCTAATGTAGATTATATTTGGAACATAAGAAGTTATGAACAAGTATACAGGGATGAGCAGTCTGACATATCATGTTTTGTAGTGTATGACAACTTGGAGACAAGTTCCAAAGCGGGAATGGGTTCACATATTCATACATACACTTGAGACAATTCCCAGGAATTGGTATCTAGAGCTAGAAGTGCGCAGAGGGACAACAGATTGGGAAGAGCTCATCCATAATTTCAAGGTAAAATTTAGTTTTGAATATGAGTCACCGATAGTATATCCAACTCTACAAGTCATTGTAAGTAATATTTTTATGGAAGATTTTTAGATAGAGATAGTACCTACATGTAGCACACAGAGAGAACCTATGACATTCCATGAACTACTAGAATGTTACAATGTTACTGAATAAGATCAAGAGGAAGAAGACCCAAGAAATGTGTAGATACTAGAGACTGAAGGGGAGCGTGACATAGTAGGTATAGAACTTGAATCCAATGCATATACGAAGCCAATAAGAGTGCGCAAAATTAATATTGGCATGAAATAGAAACAGAAGTTCACGAATATTGGTGACTACTAGAATGATGAGACTGTGGAAAAGATTGCAGACCTATCGTGTGATTATCACGATCTCTTTCCAGCAACATTTTTAGATATGAAGGGGATAGTTAGAGAATTGGGCGAGATGAAGATCTCGTTAAAACTAGATGCTAAGCCAATAATACAGAGACCTTACAAATTGAATCTGAAGCACAAGGAAAAAGTGAAAGAAGAACTTGACATAATGATAACAATTGGTTTAATTGAGCCTGCCGCAAATTCTGAATGGATAAGTCCAATGGTGGTTCAAGATAAGAAGATAGGGGGTATTAGGATTTTTGTAGACCTAAAGAATTTGAACGATGCTTGTTTACATAACCATTTTCCAACCCTCTTTACATATAGAGTGTTATAAAATGTAGGAGGGAAGGAGGCCTACTCGTTCACATATGGATTTTTAGGATACCATCAGATAAATATTGATCTAGAAGATAGACATAAGATGACCTTTGCGATAGAATAGGGAAGCTTCCAATACACAGTGATGTCATTTGGGTTAAAGAATGCACCTACTGTGTTTTTTAGAGTAGTTGTTGCATCCTTTAAGGATTTTATTCATACATTTCTTGAAGTGTACTTAGACGATTGGACTATGTTTAGTTTATTGAAACACCACATAGAAACTCTATGGTGCAAGCTTGATAGATGTAGACAATATCATATATTATTAAATTTGAAGAAATGTATTTTTTTCGCACCGTTTGGGATATTTATAGGTTATGTGGTATGCAAGCAGGGTTTGTTGGTTGATCCTACCAAGGTAGAAGTAATTGTTAATTTTCCACCACCAAAATCAGTGAGACAATTGAGAACTACTTTGGGTCATACAAGATATTACACGAAATTTATTAAAGGCTATGCACAGATTACAAATCTGATGGAGAAGTTACTAAAGAAAGAAGCTAAGTTTCAGTGGAATGAATACTTTCAGCAGGGTCTTGATGTATTGAAGTAGAAATTAGTAACTGCACCCATTCCAGAGTTCCCGAATCGGAAGAAAGAGTTTCATGTTCATGTGGGCACATCATTGATAGCACTCGACCCAGTATTAACATATCTAGGAGAGGGAGAGATAGGCCATCCAATTGTGTTTGCAAGAAGGAAGCTATCGACTGCTAAGAAGAATTATATGAAGACAGAAAGGGAAGGCTTGGCCATGGTTTATGTCTTGCAGAAGTTCAGAAACTACTTGTTGGGGTCCCATTTCAAGATGTATGCAGACCACTCTGCACTCAAATACCTAGTGAACAAGCCAGTGTTGGGGGGAAGAATCTGCATATGGTTATTGTTGTTCCAAGAGTATGACTTAAAAGTTATTGTGAAGCCAAGGAAATTGAACACATGAGTAGACCATTTGTTGTGAATACTAACAGGAGAAGACACATGGAACCTAGATGATAGTTTACTAGATGCGTATTTATTCTCAGTTCAAATGGTAGATGACCACTTTGCATAAATTGCTCGATTATTGAGCACATGACTAGCTCCATCTGACATGATAGTAGCACAGAAGAAGCATCTAGTGGTTAAAGCAACGAATTTCTAGTTGATCGTGGGAAGTTTATACAAGTTATGCATAGATGGGATGCAATGACGATGTGTGCTAGAAAATGAAATACCAATGATCCTAGCACAGGCACATGATGGAATTGCAGGAGGTCATTACACAGGTAATGATGAAATTACTAAGACAACTGAGAGGGGGGGGGGTGTTGAATCATTTGTTACTGTTCTTAAACAATTTTAATTCAATTAAACCATTTTTTCACTATTTTGCAATTCCTCTCTGCTACACTACTCTTCTGCTATGTTCATATTTGGCTTGACTTGCTATCTTTGTCTATCTATTATTTCTCTGTCCTTCTCATGCTCTTTGATATGTGCACATTCTACTATCTTCACCTTTTCTCTTCTGTTCAGCTTATGTTCCTTATCTCTAAGCTTTATTCACACTGTGCATACTGTAGTTTTACCTTTCTACAATTCAACTCATTTTTCAGTCAGAACAGCCAACATTACACAGTCATCTCATATCTCCTTTTATTCACACATGCCTCAGCAACTGAATCGCCAACCGATCAAGAATCATGAATCAGTTTCGCTAACTGAATCGTAACTGATCAATTAATTGTGAGGTGAAACAGTAGCCCTCTGATCATATTCGAATTCACCTACATCGTTGGATTACAAGAATCAAAATGCCTTTCACATTTCGCATTTTGGCAATTCGCGATTTCGCATGTCGTGAATTCCTATTGCGAGGCATCTCGACTCTCCAAGTCGTGATCCCCAAAATGTAACTAGATCAACGGTCCACAAAACTTCATAATCTGATCCGTTCTTTTCTTAATCGAACGACTGATGGGATTTCGACGTTTTTCCCTTTGAGTCTTCGAGACTCACAATAGTCCCTTTTGACATTTTGCGATTTCGGGACTCCTGTGATGAAGAGTCTCGACAATTAACTCCTCTAACTTCCAGTATCTGAAACTCTGAAATGAAGTCAGATCATTCACAAATTCACGAGCCTTCATTGTGCCTATTTTAGGATTTTGGTGTTTCGCATTTCGCAACTTCGAGACTCCTGTGATGAAGAGTCTCAAATCTTGACTCCTCCAACTCCTGGTATCTGAAACTCTGAAATGAAGTCAGATCATTCACAAATTCATGAGCCTTTGTTGTGTCTGTTTCAGGATTTTGGCGTTTCGCATTCCGTAACTTTGGGACTCCTGTGATGAAGAGTCTCGACTCTTGACTCCTCAAACTCCTGGTATCTGAAACTCCGAAATGAAGTCAGATCATTCACAAATTCACGAGCCTTCGTTGTGCCTGTTTCGGGATTTTGTAAGCTCGCTTCACCTTGCACTTTAAAGAACATGCAGGTTCTCCTAGATCCAACGCCGGTTGGACCTCAGGCTCAGGTCTGACACATGAGATTTGTTCTCTTCTACTGTGCACTCCTCCTATCTGAATTCAGATCTGAAGATCATCAGGAAATCTAAATGGGATCCAACAATCACTGTGGCTCTTCACTGTTGAACTTGCCATTGCCATGCCATTATCGTTGCGTTGTTGATCGTGATCTTTGCGGGAAATCTAAATGGGATCCAACACTCACTATTGCTCTTCACTATTGAACTTGCCATTGCCATGCCATTATCACTGCGTTGTTGAACGTTATCTTTTCCATCAATGACAAACACGCATACTCTACCTCTGTCTGAAAACATGCCAACAATCTCCCCCTTTGGCATTGATGGCAAACCCTTGAAGAACATCCAACTATACCACTTTAGCATCCTTGAAATTACCACACTTTCTCCCCCTTTGACATCAATGTCAAAGAAAAAACACGCTCCCCCTGAGCTGTTGCAGTACATACTCCCCTTGTCAACTATGAGCAACTTAGAAATACAACATATATTCAATAAGTACTCCCCTTGACCAGGTGAACGGATTAGACAAAAGAAGTTATAACCCCCAACTTTTGACGAAGATATCCAAAAGGGGTCGCTGCTAACGGCTTAGTAAAGATATTAGCTATTTGTTATGTGGAAAGAATATAATTCACCTGAACAATTCTGTTTGTAACTTGTTCTCTGAGAAAATGGTATTTTATTGGTATGTGCTTAGATTTTGAATGAAGTAAAAAATTCTTAGAGAGACTAATGGCACTGGTGTTATCACAGTGATGTGGAATGGGATCAATGTAAGTTACCTTCAAATCTGCAAGAGTTTGTATCATCCATAAAATCTGAGTGCAACAAGTAGCAGCAGCAATGTACTCTACTTCTATAGTTGATAAGGAAATAGATCCTTGATTTTTACTAAGCCATGCTACTAATGAGTCACCCAGGAGGAATGCTCCTCCACTGGTGCTTTTTCTCTCATCAACACAGTTTGCCCAATCTGCATCTGAATAAGAAGTTAAATGAAAATTCTGATTTCTGGGATACCATAGACCATAAGTCATTGTTCCCTTCAAGTATTTGAATATCCTTGTGACAACTACCAAGTGACTTTGTTTAGGAGTTGACTAATAATGACCTACCATTCCAACAGCTTGCATTATATCAGGATGGGATGTTGTGATGTACAGAAGACTGCCTATCATTGATCGGTATGTCCTTTGATCAACATCGGGTGACATATCATCTTTACTGAGCTTGCAACCAACCACCATAGGTGTACTAATAGGAGAGAAATCCTCCATCTGAAATTTCTTCAACATCTCTTTCAAATATTTTTCTTGAGACATAAAATTCCTGCAGAACTTTGTTTTACTTGTAAGACAAGAAAATATGGCAGTTCCCTATCAAGGACATCTCAAACTTTGTTTGTGTAGAGTTATCAAACCACTGGATAGATGATTCATTAGTACAACCAAAAATAATTCCATCTACATAAACCAAAACAACTAGTAAATTATCACCTTCAGACTTAATGTAGAGATTGTTGTCAACAGTACCTTTCTTGAACCCTTTGTCTTGTAAAAATTTGTCCAGTCTATAATAACAAGCTCGTGGTGCTTGTTTCAGTCCATATAAGGCCTTCTTTAGCTTGCAAACATAATTATGATTATATGTCAATGAGAATCCTTCAGGTTGCCCCATATATACTTCTTCCTCTAGATCTCCATTAAGAAAAGTTGACTTAACATCCATCAGATACACTTTAAAGTTCTTATGGCATGAATATGCAAGGAACATTCTGATGGCCTCCAATCTTGCCACTGGTGCAAAAGTTTCATCAAAGTCCTGACCTTCAACTTGTGCATACCCTTTACAGACCAATCTGGCTTTATTTCTA